>VDFB02264261.1:0-113777 GCA_007258455.2 Sequoia sempervirens | reverse complement strand
TGAGGGGCTATTTTTGGAAAGTTGCTATTTTTGGCAGGGTTCCTATGTTTAGAAGGTGCTTAGATTTCATAAAACCACTCAGAAATTCCAAAAAACCAATGGAAAATCATGAAAAATCAATTGAAAATCTGAAAAAAAATTCATGAAGAATTATCAAATCCATGGTAAAATATGATTAAATTTTTTGAAAAATCAATGAAAAAGCAAAAAAAAAAATCAGACTTCCAGATCAAAATCAATGGAAAATCAATCAAAAATCACAGAAAATCGATTAGAAAATTTGGAAAATTCATCGAAAAGTCTGAAAAGTATGGAGAGCTGGCTTCATAAAGAATGGAAAAAGCTGGTGAAAGTCCGCCCAGTCGAGAGTGATGGGTGGCAGAAGCCTTGAGAAGTCCGCCCAACTCCTTGGCATAACATCTTCAAAGTCTGCCATGTATAGAAGAGCTTGACATAAAGTCTTTAAAGTGCGCCTAGCTTGAAAAGTTATTTGGCAAGTGGTTTGGAAAGTCCGCCATAATTAAAAGTCAATTGGAAAAACCTTGGAAAGTATGCCAACCTTAGAAGAGCATTTGGAAAAGGGTAAAGAAAGTCCGACCACCTCATCGCCAAGTCAACATAAAGTCCACCAACTTGCAAAGACAATGGAAATAAATGTTAGAAGTTCGCCCAGCTTAATAAGCCTTTGGAAAATACTTGACAAAGTCTGCCCACCTTGAAGACACTTGGCAAGTGGTAAAGAAAGTGCGCCCAACCTTGAAGGCATTGGAAAAAGCCATTGGGAAGTCCACCATAGGATTGGAAAGGATGAAAGGAAGTGCGCCAAGCCTTAATAACATTTGGAAAATGCTTAATGAAGTCCGCCAACCTTGGAGATAGAAGGGAAAACAAATAAGAAAGTCCACCTAGAGAGAGAGGGGTGAAAATAACAAGGGAGAGAAAGTTCACTATGGAGAAAAGTAATTGGAAAATATTTCTTGAAGTCTGCCATGCTAAGAGGACAATGTGAAGAGGAAATAAGATGAAAAATAAATGACAAAAGTCTTGAAAGTTTGCCATGGAGAGATCACTTGAATAAAAATAAATGGAACAAGTCTAAGAGAGTTCAACTTGTAGAGAGAGAGTATGGCAAATCAATGAGAATTCCAATTTCGGGAGATTAAAATGGAGAATTAAACATGAAATATGCCCATGCCAAGATGAAAATGGCAAAGAGAGTATGAAGTTCGCCTTGAAATGATGAATTCGACACAAAATTCACCGTGGCATAAGGGGAGAGAGTGTTTAAAAAATTCGACATGAAGCCAGACTTCAAGAGAGAGAAAATGAAAATCTTCATCCAACATTGGAATTGATGAATAGTTTTCGCCATGGTTAAATTTAAAAAATAAAATAAAGAGAAAATCAAATAAATTAGCCATATGGTGAATTAAATATTTTTAATTTTGAAATCAAAAAGTTTGGAAAATAAATTTAAAAATTCATGAAAATCTTTATTATTTTCTAAAACTTAACCTGGAGAATTAGAACTCAAGAGAAGAGACATAAAATTTGGAAACTTTCTTAAGAAAAGAGACGAAAATCTGGAAACTTGCTTTGCTGAAGAGAACTCAAGAGAAGAAAAATGAAATTGCTAAAATGAATCAATTGCTCAACCTTAAAAGGCAATTCAACAAGTCATTTTCACCATATCTTTTAGCAAGTTTTATTTTTCTAGAGAAGTAATTTCAAAGAGGAGTGATTTTCAAGAGAAGTAATTTTTAGAAGAGAAGTCATTTTCAGAGGAGAGTTTGGAATTGAAGAGCAAAGTTTTTGAACGGCTTGATTTTCTGAAAGTAAAGTCAGAATTCTTCACAGCTGAATTGGCATCAAAAAAGTAAAATTTTTGAGAATTCAAAACGAAGATTGATGGAATTCATTATTATCTTTGATTTTATGCACTCTTGCGAAGTTTATTCATTCCTTTTATTTTTCAGCTTACTTTTTAAAATTTGATTTTCACAAGCTGAAAATTAATATCTTTAGGAGAGAGAAAATATGAATTAAATTTAAATTTATTTATTTTCTTTCCTGGAGGTGGATGACTACACAAGGTGAATCTTCAAGGAAGAGACAAATGAAGTTTGCGAGTAAAGGACCGCAGCTGGAATCTAAAGTCAATTCAAAATGGAAGAATATCAAAGACACTGACATGGGACATGTAGATTTTGAAGAATTCGGGAAAATAATGATGGGACTGAATGGACTCATTCCTATAGCCATAGCTTGCCGGATGGTTCGAAATGGAATTGTCCAGGCAACTGGATTTCCTCTAGCTGTTGAGTGCTCTGAATTGATGGTGGAATGCGCAAGACATTATAATCCAGAGGAAAGGCAAATTGTTGCTCCTAACGGGAGAGTCTTAGCACATCTTGGAGAGTGCACCATTCAGGAAGCCTTTGGCATTCCCAGCCACCACAAGTCCTCATATAAAACCAAGGAAGACACAAGGAGATTTTTTGAAGAAAGAAGTGAGTAATGCACAACCAATTTTAACAAGTTATGGTTGTTGAAACCAAGGCCAATTAAGAAGATGCCAAAGACTTTGCGCCAAACCAACTTTAAAGAGGACTATGTTGATATAATTTTGTTACTGAATAGAATAATGGGCAGCCCCCAAGGTGCATTATTTCAAACGTGGATGTATGTCTTCATAGATGAAATTGTTTCTAGAGTTAGGATGTTTAATTGGGCAAGAATGATTAGCAATAACATCCACAAGCAACTAGTCAATTTGGAGAGCACCAAGTCCTTCCATATGAGCTTGTATGTTGTTTACATGTTGGCAAGAGCTTATAGGTATGCTGGATTGATATGCCGAGGTTCGGTGGGTAACAGAGAAAATGAACTCAAAGTATATAACTGCTACCCTCAACTGTAGCTATCAGAAAAGACACATTTTAGAAGAGCTCACGATTTATTTCTTATGCATATAACAAGAATGTTGCAAGGAGGAGCACATCAGAGGTTATCTCATGAATCCAAAAGCCTCATCAATAGATATGGATACTGGTATATCCAGTATCCTAGATTCACATACATCCGGATCTAGGGTTTTATAGGGCGTCCATTCAGACTTCCAATTTTTCCCACTAATAGAATGGTATTGTTGGAGGTTCTTAGACAGTTGGAAACATATCAAAACTTGCAAAGAGCAAAGGGTAAGGCGGCAATCACATTCCCACTTTTCATTGGCAATATGGAAGAATCGTGCCCATTAGCCCAGGCAGCAGAAAGTGTTAGACTGGAAATAGAAAAGTATCCCTTCAATTCATATCAGTCTCGGGATAATTTTGATCCTCATCACCATATCGGATCCATAGAGGGAAGGAAATATAAGCATGAAGTCGAGTTAGAAGATTATTGGGCAAACGCTGATGATGAGTTCAAAGTCAGAGAGAGAATGTGGTCTCAACTACAAGTCAGCCTAATAAGGACAACCAAGCTCTTCAGGATACTGAATCAAGTTGAAGATGATGGTGAGTTCACTCACCCAAGGTTTGATGAAAGTAGACTCTTAGTTATTTTTACTTAGGGACCACATAGGAGGTAGTTGGAGAATTTCCACTTTTGGTGGAATTATCATGCTATTAATTTATCACATCCACCTTTCGTGGACACATCATGTGATTACCTCTCCACCTTTTTGTGGGTGATCCACCATTTGTGGTGATTATCACATTATCACTTTCCACTTTAGGTGGAGTGATAGCTTTTCATAGTTGTCTCATGTCATAATATTATGACACTTGTCATTATTGTATGCCCTTCTATGTACTCACCTTGGCTATATAACCAAGGGGTCTCCTATGTACTTTGGCACATTGTATTCTATTTGCATCATTGGCATAATATAGTTTATTCTTTTCATCTTTTTTATATCTCTCTTATGATTGTGCTTTCTATTAGGCCTCTAGATCTTGGGTGGCTACCTTCATAGCCAATTCTTGCAAAAATTAATATTTTTGCTGGCATTGATTTCAAAAGAATGAATGTGTTTTGAATTGATGGAATGTTGTGTATTGCAATGTGAATGTTCTAATGCTTTGTTAATATAAATGTTTTACGATGCAAATAGATTTATTATGAACGTCTAACTATCTTGATGTTGAACTAAGTTGGATGCAGGGATAGATTCAATCCTTTGTGAGGGGAAGTATCACTCAGGAGAAGTGATCGGTAGGGTAAACCTTAATGAAACCTAATTGAGCTTACACAATCTCACTTTTAGTTGGTTAAGTCAAGTTAGTAGCTTGGGAATTAGGTAAGTGCCTTTAGTCATAGTCTTGACTTGTTGGAATAATTGGGTAGTCATCCTTGGTTAAGATAGGTTGTTTTCTTGAATTGAATGACTTTGGTTTCATTCTTTGGTTTCTTGATTGATCGTGATTTGTTTGAAGTCTCTTGCCTTATGTGAGTTCTTCTTTATGTGTTTATAATTAATCAATGAGTTATAAACATATCACTTCATGTATATATATATTTATCGATATAGTTGCTTCTATATATGAGTTCAATTATCAAGTCAATGATATATATATATATATATATATTAAGGTGGACATATTTATTGACAAAAGTAGAGGCGTCCATACAATCATATGTGTGTGTGTGTGTATGTATATATATATATATTAAGGTGGACATATTTATTGACAAAAGTAGAGGCGTCCATACAATCATATGTGTGTGTGTGTGTGTGTGTATATATCTTACTACACATAAGATATTAATAAGCGCATGATATAGTATTTATGATGCAAAGTAAATAAGGCACATAGTATAAAGCACTACCTTTTATATAATACAAAGACTATATAAATGTTTAAAGTGCTAGAGAAAAAAGCAACACCCCAATGGTGAATTATATATATAGAAAATAAATGCCAATATGGTTGTATAAAAACCAACACATAGTTTGAAGCATGCGCATCACGCATTATGGCAGCGCTAAAACATTAAATATGTATCATTAGACTTGCAAATGCAACACAATATGTATTAGAAGGCACCTAGAAATAATATAAGAGACTCAGTCCAAAGTGATATGAGATATTTGAAAGGGCATTTAAAATGTTGACTTAGTCATAGAATAACAAACACCAAAAGCACTATAGAAGGTTTTACGTGGCACCAAAATATGAAAACTGAATTGCAAATAGAAGTCTAAACTATAAGCTTTGTTCAATGATGGAAGATGGTAAAACATATAACAAGTCAATTAAAAGTTGGCATATTATGAGTTGACTTCTTGATCGTTTGCCTTGCATTTCTGGAATGCATTCTTGTTGTCTTTCTTTCAATCAATCTGTTGTTATGTCCTGATGAGTATTGATTTTAAATGCTACTACCATTGATATTAATTTATGAGTCAATCTTAATAAGCTGAGAAGTATCATTAAACATAGCTTGATTATAGGCAATTAAGTCTCATATTTCTATATAAATAGGGGAGAAGATCACTTCATTCAGATGCACAATTCATTTGCATTTTGCTGCTTTTTTATCTAAGTTATTCTTGTTTGAGTTGAGAGTTGTTTGTGACGAGAGTTAAGAGAGAGCTACTGTGAGAATTTTTTTTGTGGTTTTGGAGAATTACTAAAGAGTCTTGGAGTGGATTAAGCTTGGAATTCAATTTATTGCATTTGGGATTAGCATTTTACAGGCATGTTATTCTACCCTCTTATGCTTTATATGTTTTTGAAAAGATTGAATGTTGTTGTTGTCTTGTGTGATACAATGCCTTGATATGCTAGGTTAGGTA
Source organism: Sequoia sempervirens (assembly GCA_007258455.2). Classification (NCBI taxonomy): domain Eukaryota; kingdom Viridiplantae; phylum Streptophyta; class Pinopsida; order Cupressales; family Cupressaceae; genus Sequoia; species Sequoia sempervirens. The sequence goes on along the minus strand of VDFB02264261.1, from coordinate 107,974 downwards.
AAGATTATGTTTTGAAAGAATCTTAATCTACTTAATTCTTATGAATCCTTATTTGAGTGTTTATACATACTCCATATTAAGGAGTGACTACATTCATTAGCATTATATATACTAGGAAAAAAGGAAGCTTAAAATAGCTTATGAAGTATTTGTCTTCAAGTTATTATGTATTTTGAACTATATAAAGTTCATAGATTACCTTGGAATTAGATTATCCAATGGAATAAGTAACTTGTATTTGATAGTATATTATGCTAGGTAAACCCTAGTGGTTAATGAAGTTAGCAATACAACAATGATGATGGTATAAGAGACATGTTGTCGTTGATAGGTTGTAATGTCACATAAACCATAATGTTAGTCAATACTTGAACAATCACTTAATCATTGCTTTACTTGATTATTGATTGGAACCCTAGGTTGAGAATAACATACACAAACAGTTTGATCGTTGATTACTGATTTCATCCTGGGATAGGGTAAACTATAGATGAGATTACCTATGTGATTAAGTTAATCAGTTGAATTTGTGAATTACTATTGATTGGATCCATAGGTGGGTATTCCCTATTGAGTTGGTTTGTTACTTGATTGGTTGTTTTACACTCTTGACATGAAGTCTTCTTATTAATGAAAATCTACTTTTTGGATAGTATTTTATTGATGATAATACACTCTTGAATAGTATTTTATTGTTGAGACTATACTTTTGAATGGGTCATTTATTGATGAAACATCAGAAATTAGAAGAGCGTTACTATCCTTGAAGAGTTAGGGATCCTTCTATATCACTATCTTGTTTCACTCAAGGAAATCCTAGAGATCTCAATCCAAGGATGGAATGAAGGAAATAGATCTGCTAAAGGTTGTCCTAGGGTATGATCTATGACTAAAGAGGGGTTCACCATTAAGCTAGGTCTTGGAAAGACTAATGAAATGCAAAATCTAATGTTTAAACTTAATGATATGCAAGGCTTCGGTAAATGACTTAGAAATGCATGTAAATCAAAATAGAAAGCTGAGAAATCATAAATATGCACCTAGGAATTTGAGGAGACTTGAATGAAGACCTGAATTGTTGAAAATGTTGAATTTAATGCTGACTGAGACTCAAATGCTAGGCTGGGCGATTTAGTCCCAGACTAGGGTTTCTGGGCAAGAACATAAATATGGCAGAGACAAGTCTGGAACTCCTGAAAAACTACAAATTTCACTATACTAGGACTTATATGCTAAAAGTGGTGTATTAGTCCAGTTTGGTTTTTCTAGAAATTCAAAGTCTGAATTTTCTCTTCAATCTTTGTGCAACCTGTAGATGTCTTTTAATGATCTTTAAAGTAATGTGATAACTTGGACAACTTTGTAAACTTGACAACTTCTTTCTAATCTTTCTCTTTAATGTATCTTCAACCTAGATCTACAAATCACACACTAAAGAGAGGGGAAAATGTTGTTTTGTTAGTGAAAAGGGGTTTTCCTTGGTCAAACCCTTTTTTGGTAATCAAATTTTGAAATGAAATGAAGTAGGAAAGGACAATGATTAATGAAAAAAATGTAATGTTGCAACTCACCAATTCATAACAATAAAAGGTTGCAAACATGTATGAAATGACTCCAATGGATGTAGATATTGACTCTTGCTTGATTGATAAGGATCTTGACTTGAATGCTTTCTTGAATCATAAAACCCTACATCACAATTGTTACCTAAAAAACAAACATGATGCATGACAACTTTGACATGGCACTTGATACTTGAATAATGCTCCAGAAAACTTGATAATCACCTCTTGAAGACTCTTGAATGCTCTTGTAAACACTTGAATGCTCTAGTGAACTCAAATTTTCTATAATGCATGAATACTCAAGTTGCTAGGTGAAAAATGAGTGAAATTTAACCTTGTATTTTATACTTGTTTATGCCAAATTTCATGAAATTACAACACTACAAGCTGATATCAGATCTAGGAGGATAAAATCCCTCCAAGAATTTTAATTTAATTTAATTTTGGGCCACACGAGACTCATATGCTAGAAGTGGCATGTATGAGTCCCATTTGGCTAAGCTTTGGGACATGATTTTCAAGAAATACTTAGATTCATGTGAAATCAGGATTGGGGCCTCAAAACTTAGGTGGCACCCATACGCCCAAGGTGACATATGAGTCCCAAATCACTAAATATGGGATATACAATCCAAAAACTCTTTAATTATGATTGGATGCTAGTTTATGCTAGGATTATCCTCATAGAGATACATTAATTAAGGCTTGTGGATGCAAAATAAGGCCAAATATGGCATAAAGAAGCCCAATTAATAAGGAAAACCTTAGGGAAAGTGTGAAAGTGTGGTACAACACTTTACAACACCTTAAATAAGGTTCAATTAGGTTCATTTAGCTTACAAGGGTCGAAGGCCTAATGCGAATGTGTTAAACACATTGCAACACTAAATCAAGGCAACGTTATGCTTAATTTAACAAGGAAGGCCTAAACAAGCATGAAAATGTAGAGAGATACATTTCCATTGTCACAATCGATATGATTATTCTTTTGATTGAGTTCATTTATTGATAATATTATACTTTGAGTGATGTCATTTTATTGTTGAATGTTTCACTTTTAATTTGAGGGTGTTTTTTGGTACTTTTGAAGGGAATCATTTAATGTTGAGATAAACCATTGATTGGGGATTTTTATAGTTGGGATAGTACCTTTGGTATTAGATTGATTCAATGAAATGATGTTATGTTATTTGTTTACTCGATAAGTAGGAGTTACTTGAATTACTTAGTAGGAATGTTATAGTCATAGGTTGTTCACCGGGGTTAACGATTACCTAACAGAGGAAATTTCCTATGTATAGTTTATTAAAAAAGAGATAGGTTGTTCATGGGGTTATTTGGTTACTCAATAAGTAGGAGTTACTTGAATTACTTAGTAGGAATGTTATATTCATAGTTTGTTCCTAGGGTTAACGATTACCTAATGGAGAGAATTTCCTATGCCTAGTACATGAATGGTCATTAACCAGATTGAGCTAGGAAAGTAGGTGAATAGATGACTCTTTTATATGAAACTTTGGCCAAGTAGTGACTGTTTACACTATGAGTTCACCTTGCTCAAGGAGGAGAACCCGTATCATCGAGTAAGCACATGGTGAAAGCAAAACCCACTTAGGAGTAGAACCTGCACCACAAAAGAGGTGATAAAAGAAAACCCCACTCAAGGAGGAGAACCCATATCACCGAGTAAGTATGAAAGCGTCTTATAGACCCGTAGACCTACAAGGTATCCCTCAAGAACTCTCTCATGAAGGAAACCCCAAGAAGTGGACTCTGTAGAGTCAGGAAGTGGTAACACGTCTACCTACATATAGAGCATGTCAAAAGCATCAATATGTTTACCTGCAGATAGGACAAATCTAAAAGAAGTGACACATCTATCCATGGATAGAGCGTGTTTGAAGCATCGATACATCTACCCGTGGATAAGACACATCTAAAAGTGGCAACATCTCTACCCATAGATAGAACATGTCTAAAGCGGCCAGTAATGCAGACCGTAAAACTTTCAAAGGGGTCCCTCAGGAACCCATCATAAAAAGAGGGGTCCACTCAAGGGGAGCACCATTTGAATGGTGAGGTCTAGTCAAGCTGCCCCCAAGCCAGACACTGAGATATGAAAATAGGTCTAGTCAGGTTTCCCCCAAGCTAGACGCCAATGAATTCATTCGAGAGAAAATCTTTCAAAGAGGTCCCTCAGGAACCCTTGAAAAGGAAGAGGGTTCCACTCAAGGGACGCTTCAATTGCAAGACATAGAGAAGAGAGAGGTCCTTAAGAAGGACACACATCTCTGAAATGAGTTATCACTGCCCCCAACATATAGGGGAGGAGAACTTATGCAAGATATTTCGAACAGGATATAGGTAAACCTTGATATCACTTGTCATGCAAAGTAATGGAAGGTGCTTCAATAAAATGGGGGCTTGATGGCACCCGAATCATGAAGATGTTGAATTTTTTCTTTCAAGGATTTACATTTGCTAGTGGAATGACCAAGCACTCGATGGTATGCACAAAAAGAATGTTTTTGTTTATGAGACTTCTTGCATGTAGGAGAAGGAAGAGTAATCAAGTAGGCTTTTAGAAGCCACAACAAGATATGCTCTTGCTTAGACAAAGAATGAGGAGTAGGAAGCAACCATTTCTCTTGTGGAGAAAGGTTTGATTGCTCGCAAGAAGAAGATACAAATGTAGAAGAAAAAGGAGGATCTCTGTGGAGATCATTATTCTGGCAAGAGGCATCACACTCTTCTATGAGATCACCCCCATCCTTCTTGATAGGTCTACTAACATTTAAAACCTTCTCAACATAGGTGTGATCATCTTCCTCAGAAGGGGGATCAACACCAAGAACATTACAATTTACATTCACCTTATCCCATGATACAAAAGAATGACTGTCTTCGATAGTGGGTTTGGGTGATGTTGTCAGAAGGTATAAGTGGATCGGGTCGAATTTATATTCTCCAATGAAGGATTTTGTAAAGTCTAAAGAACCCCAATCATCACTAAGACATGCATCCTCTTGAGAAGAGGTAGAAGGAGCACACTTAGGACTCCTTGCTTCAGAAGGACCTTCTTCAGGGACATTTATCTCAAGAGTACCCTTTGTGGTAGGTACTACTAGAGTAAACATCGACACTGTGGAAGATACTGAAGGGATGAGAGTAGGCACAACTGAGGCCTGACTGACAACTGCCATCTCACACAAGTACATAGCATCAGGGTCAGCCTTGACTATGACCACTTTATTGTTACAAATAAACTTAATAGATTTATGCAAGGTAGATGGGACTGCACCCATAGCATGAATCTATGGTCTACCAAGAAGAAGGTTACACGGTAACATTTTTCCATAACATATACAAGGGTAGGTACAATAACAGGTCCAAGCTGCAAAGGTAATACTATCGTACCTAGAGCTTGTTGCACAACATTATTGAACCCACGAATGCTAGCATAAGAACTATTAAGAGAAGATGAGTCAACATTAATCTTAGGCAATAGATCAATACTACACACATTGAGCATCGAACTAGTGTCAACACTAGTATGTCTAATACCAATCTTATTAATGTTAACTATAATCATTAGAGGATCCGCTTTCTTCTGTAGTTCTAGAGGCGGGAGCTCCTACAGATAGAACATGATATTCAACGAATCCACATGAATACATGTCATCAATGCATTAGCATCTGTCAGCCTACTAGAAGAAGGCAAGAGGATATTTTGCAAGGCTTCCTAAAGCATACCTTGATAAAATGAATTAGACTAAAGCAAGTCCCATAGTGAGCTTAGCCGAAGTAACGCGAGGTTGTTCGAAAAGACCATAACCACTAGGTTCTTTAGTCATAGGTTTAGGTGCTAAATGAAGACTTGATTGTTTATTCATTCTATTCTCATAAGTATGGGCTACCTCTCTATAAGAGGGAGCCATAGAAATATCAGGAGAACCATCATCAAATGGAACACCATCAATAGAACAAACCCTTTTAGAAGAAGGACTAGCTGGAGTCACATAAATAACTAGTCTCTTAGGCATTTTAGGGGCAACAAAGACATATATAACATTTATAGAATCGTCATAGCTAGTAGAATGATTATTTGAATACATATTCTCAACATCAATCCAAACAGGATCAAATGTGGAATAGTTGTTAAAGAGACATTCTCAACATCGATCCAAGGAGAATCAGTTGTGGAAGGAGGTTCATCATGTTCTAATTCATCATCTCCAGAAGAGAGTGCACTAGAACAAAGATGAGATTCATCACTCACAAATGCATCATCTCTAGAAGAGAGCGCATTGGAATGAGTAGAAGCTAGAGTAATATCAAGAAGGGTATCATTGATTTCATCTTCTTGCAATAGGATACCCTCCAAAGTAAGAGGAATCTCATGAGAAGGATCAAAGATGCCAAGTGACATGGGTAAAGCCAAGTCACCATCACATGCATTAAATGGAATATCATTAACATTTTGAACAAATTTAGATATAAAAGTAATAAAAGAAGATATTAAATCCATTACAATTTTTATAGTATTTTCTATGTTCTAGTAATTCGCATTTTCGGAGGTCTCCAGAGCAGAATTTGAGGTCAGAACTTGCGTCCATCCCTAAAATTTGATTGTCGAAGGCAATTGTATTTTAGGGACTAAACTAGTTCTCTAGGAGACCTTTCCAATGGTTCAAATGGTTCTGAATTTTGAGCACTGAGTCAAAAGTTATGACACTGTCAAGTAGGGGTAAGTAAATTCCTAGTTTTTTGAAGAACACTATTCTTCACATTGGGTTCACCAAAATGTGATATAGGGGGATTCGCTACTCACGAGTTCTCTTCGTTCAGAGATCCTCACAGGGTGAATTGCCCTATATTACCTCAATGGAAGAATGACAAGAGTTCTAGAATCTAAAAGAGTAGGTCACAGAGTTTTTCTGGATAGACTGATAGGCTCTCGGCCAAAGGACGTCAATGCAAAAAGTGGATGATAGCGCAACGCGCTAGCATCTCAAAGGTGCGTTGGCGTCTCGTACGGACCAAAGATTAAGTTTATCGCAGAAGATGCTCAAATGACTGCTAGCAAACAAATTACTAATAACTAACATAATGCAATAAAGTTTGTGGAACTAATGTAAAGCAAAGAATAAATGACAAGGATAAGGAGAAGAAAGGAAAGAAATACTTACAATCGTGTGAGTGACGAAGCTTCCAACCCGTGAGTGTCTTCGATACCTGCACACAAGAGAGAGAGAATGTTGGGACTGTATAGGGGCCTACTTCAATCAGACCCTTGTTTTGGTGTTCCCACCTCCACGGACAACCAAATAGATAGAGAAAATTAGAAAGAAGGTAAAGAGCACTAAAGCACTACAAAATAGTGTTATGCTACTCAACCAAGTAATAGAGGAGAGGAGTGAAGGCTTACCACCTCCACCAAGAGTGCTCAAGGCTAATGGGGGAGAAAATGAGAGGAAATCAAGCCTCTGTTGCAATGGTGTTTTGTTCCACACCTGCTCTACTGACGTGGTGGAGTGTTGATGTTGCTGCTGTGAAGTGTGAAGTGTTTGCTAAAATTCTTAGAGCTACCAAGAGTGAGCTCAATGCTTGAAAGAAGATTGTGGGTGAAGTCCAAAAGTGGTGAAGAGATCTTCCAACCTTCAAATGAAAGTTCTAGGACTGAATATGAAGGAGTGAGGAAGAAAACAACCATATTCGAGTCAGTCAGTCGAGGAGGGCGTTACAAATCAACCCCCAATGGGAAGTGTAATGCCTTTGCAGGCTCTAGACGTAGGAATCTGTCAGGGACATAAGCACGCCGCATGGACATCTACGCGCCATGCGGGCGTCCTCGACAAAAACACCTCCACCGATGCTCAAAAATAGGCACCAAGTGTGATGCAAACAACGAGCTTATGTGGAATTAAGCCTCCGAACTTGGTTTTCTAAGGTGGATAAAGGCAAAAGGGGATTTGCACATGGGGTGAAAATTCGCTCTTATACAATTCCTTATCCATACAACCTTATTGTATATTCTTCAAATAATGGTAATATTACTTCTACATCCATTTCATCTATACCTAATGAGGCATCTTATTCTTATTATCCAATGTGAGCATGATCATAACCTAAGTTAAACAAGATTAAACAAACCATAAGAATTAACCAATATCTAACTAGTTAAGTCAAGCTCCCAATGAAATTCTTCAAAACAATAAACTAAGAAGCCATTAAATATGAAACAAACTAGAAATGTATAATGGAAACCTATTTAATGCCTCAAACCTCATCCCATTGGGGGATTGGTGCTGCATGGATGTGGAATATCAACCCTTTCCCAATCCCTAGATTGAAACAAGCTTTAAGATGGAAGCCATTGATGGAGATTGAAGAAAATAGACACACAACTTAACTAAAATGGATGCTAAATGATAAAATGCTTGTGAGGAATGCTCTAAAAATCACTATAGTGCAGTTACTCTAGATGAAAGTGGATCCGTTTCTCCTATAAATGAGGACTAATTATAGGAAAAATAGCTAAATCAATGGTCAATATTGAATTGATCAATCAATAGATGAAAACCAATAAGAGGAGTTGAAATGGATTAAGAATCCAATCAATGGATGAGATTGCAAGTTGACAAGGATCAAGGATTTTAATCAGTGGACCAAATTGACCTGAAGAAGCACAAATCCTAACCAACTTAGGAGGAATGTGTAAAACATTCCTATTTAGGAGGGAATTGGAGTGGAGGAATATTCTAGGGGAATATTACTTTGCAAGTGGGAGGATGAAAGTAATTAGTTAATTAAATAATTAAACCATTATTTAATTGTGTAAGATGGTGGAATTTAGGGTTTTCATTAAACAAATAAATTATTATATAATAAAAGGAGATTAATGACATTTGACTAAATAATTAAGATTATTTAATCTAATGAGGACTTAAGAAACTCAATTAAGTAACTTACAGTATCTAGTTAAATAGGATGAAAATTAGCATGAAATGGTATAAATTAACCCAATGAAATTGATTATCCGATTAATAGATGAAAGTAATGAATTTAATTAAACAATTAAAATTATTTAATTAAATGGTTGTGTGATAGGTTGAATTTGGGTGCTAGAAAATGAGCAGCAAACAAAGTAATGCAAATAGCAATAAAGATAACCTACACCTCAAGATTAGCCTAGTTGGATTCAACACAAAATAAAGGAAACAAATGAAACCTTTTACCTTGTGTCGAATCGATCCTTTGGTTGGCCCTTCGATCTTCAGTGTTGTGTGCTCTTTGGATGGCAAAAGATGCAAGCTAGATGATGATATGAAGATGGATGCAAATGAGTGCAAGCATGAAAATGGCTAAGTATGGATTCTAGAAAAAAATTACAAAAGTTTGGCTACAATGCATGATCTCCCCCAAAATGAGAGAAAAGAGGGGGTATTTATAGAGATTTTGGAAATATCTTGGGAAATGGATGGTCAAGATTGAGCCACCAAGATCAAGATGTAGGGCTAAGGTGAGTTGAGAACTCACAAGCCCTCACATTTTGACATGTGGCATGTGATATGGCTTAAAAGGGGTGATGTGTACATGAGGTGGAGTGGTGGTACATGACATGGAGGGAGTACAAAGTACCTTGGGATTGGGACAAGATCTCCTTATAAAGGAGGTACTTGTCCCCATGTGGGTGAGAGGACAAGTGGAGAATTAAAAATTCCTCAAATATCCTCATGGGGATGAGAAAAGGAATTTAAAATTCCTTTAAATGCATTGGGGGATTAAATGTGAATTAGGCTAGTTAATGAAGGATTAGAGGAGGGTTAGGTGGCTAAGAGAAATTAGAGGCCAACTTGCAAAAGTTGGAGGATATGACACATCCTAATCAAGGATTAGGCATGTGCACATCCTAATGATGAGATTAGGAGAATAATTAAGATTAGATAAAAATGATGGAGGATGTGACATATGAGGAATTAAATAAATGGCATATTTATTTAATTCATTTGATGAAAGGGAGAAGGTATTTAATTATTTAACTAGATACCTTAGGGATTAGAAGAACTTTAGAGGGATTAATTAAATATTAGTGATATTACTTAATTAACGCGGATAAGGGGATGCTTAGATGAAAAAGGATAAATTTGGATAAATCAAGTGTCCAAATTTAGGTGTCTATAGGTTGAAAGTAGGTGATTCAGGATGACTAGTTGTATTGTTGGCAATATTTTCATCATAAGGATCCTTCATGCCCCCTATGTTGATGTTTGCATAAGACAAAGTTTCCCCCAGTATTGTGGAGGCATTATTTACATGCTTTGATTATGTTGGTTTCAAGATGTCATGCTTAACAAGACCTAATATTTTGCTTCAATAATGTACCCTCCAATCAATGGCTACTGAATATGACTTGTCGTGGACATGCAATATTGCCATAGGTTCCCACTTTTCAAGAATATCAACTGTTTTTGCTTTGATTCCAAGATATCTTCATACTCAATATCTTTAATTGAGAATGTACCATTTGTTGATGTTGCTGCAAGAGATGTTGGTGATGCACAATCACTGTAAGAATCAAGAATCTCTACCCTTTCTTGCTCTTGTGTGAGAATGTCAAGAGTGGGAGACCCTTGTTTTGGATGAAGAATGTCTATATGTCCATCAAAAGGAAACATCTCACGGGTGATATCAGGGATATCTTTGAAGTTTTGAATGGATTGGAAGATACCCATTAAATTATTGTAGTATCTTGGAGATGTGGATTCTTGATCTTGAATGACTTTGGAATTGCTTTTGATATGCTTTGGATCAAGTTCTTAACATGGGTCAATTTCCAAGGAAGGATTGTTTGCAAAGGGTTCTTGAATGTCTTCATTAGGCATGGGTATTGGCTTAAGATTCTCTTGATCTTCAAGTGAATTTGGATCAAGTGTTAAATTAAGAATTTCTTTGATGTTGGAAAACACAAGGTCAAATGATATTAATATATCTTGGAAGGAACCATTTATACACCTCGGTGGAGAATGTTGATCATGTTTTAGGAAACTGTCTTGATGTATGTCTTCTTGCTCATTAGGCGAGGTAGAAAAATTATCAACTTGATCATTGGTAGATGTATCTTGATCATTGTCTTCAACATTTGAGGTTGAGACATTGTCAATGTTATAATTGGTGGTTGAACCTTGAATTTTGTCATCTATAGTTATTTCTTCTTGATCAATAAGGTCTTGGATGATATTTTTGAGTTTAATACAATTTGATGTGTCATGACCTTTTGCTCTATGATATTCACAATAAGCCTTGTCATCCTACCATGATAATCTGAAGATAGGCTCATTATCACTGGATATTTTTGGAAGTGTGATAAGTTTAGCATGAACTAATGCATTTAACACCACCTCAATTGGATACCCTAAAGGAGTGTATTCACATTTATTGGTGTTGTGGGATGACAAAAATTGTTGTTGTTGTGATGATTGTTGATGTTGTTGATTATATGAATCCATGTTTTGATGTTCAAGGTGTTGTTGATAATGTGACTCAATGTTTTTATGATGTTCAAGGTGTTCTTGATAATGACCTTGAGGTGTTTGTTGGAGAAGCATGTCAAATATATTTTCTTAAATGAATTTAGGGAAATTTGTTGTGGTAGATTTTTATTTTCATATTGATTTTGATACCCTTGATGTTGTTGTAAACCTACTTGATGTTGTTGTGACCCTTGATGTGGTTGATTTTGATATGGTATTTGAATTCAAGTTGAGGTGTGAATAAATCCATTCCATAGTTCACCAATTGAGGATTTGACATGCTCACATTTGATATGCTTGTACTTGTTATGTTCATGTTTGACATGGTGAGATAACATTGGTTTGATGAAGACTCACACTTTGATCATTTGGTTGATAGATTTGTAAGTTTTGACATTGATTTAAATCTACCATGTGACATGGTGTTCCAAGGTTTTGATTAGGCATACCCCAATTTGTTGTGTCATTGAAGTTTGTAGGATGATGACCTCATGTATAGACTATATGGTGGAGTTGTAAACCCTCTAGGATTAAACTCATTTATTCCAAGCCTTTGTTGGTTTGTGTTACTCATGGTAGATAAATTTTGGTTTTGCTCCATGTCTTTCTTGTATTGTGATCTTGTTACCATAAAATTTGGATCAACTTTGGGAGTAGTGTGATGGGATTTGTATTGTTGAAACTTTTGAGTTGATTCAAATTTTGGTAGAAGTGAACCTCTAAGGTGTTTAGGACCAATGATGTAAATTGATGATGAAAGGGTGAGTGATGTGGATGATAAAGAACTATCAATTTTGGACAACACTATACTTTGGTTTGATGTTTGTTGTTTTGATAAGGATGCTAATGAACTTGTGAATCCTAAAAGTAGGCTAGTGAATTTTAGGATAAACTTGTTCAAAAGTAGATGTTTGCTAATCTAACTAAATGTACGAAAAATGATTCATTTCTAAGCATATAGCTAAATTAGGTGATTTTTTTATGAGAACCTACGTATAGGAGGTTGTTGTGTCCAAAATTTAAAGTTATTTTTTAGATGAGATTTGAAATGTTTTGATGTGAATGTGATGATTGATTCTAGTGATTGGGCCTAAGAGTGGATTTTTTACAAGATCATGGTGTTGAAAGACATGCTTTTCCCTTGAGTGTTTAGACCAATGTAACTTGTTTGATGGTAGAACTTTGGTATAATGCTTTCTCTTTGTTGTTTGGAAGTCGAGATGTTTTGAAAATAAGACCATGGTGTATCTTCTTTGTGGATTCAATTGGTTTAAAATTTGATTAATGAAATTTCTTTTACCACATCAGATGTCTTGATTAAGTTTAAACTAAGAATGTCTATGATAAGGAAAAATGTTTTCCACAAAAGCTTGATATTGTGGAAATAAAAGAGCTAAGCCATAGTTCCATAGGTTAACTTTGATATAAGTGAGTAGAGATATGGTCAAATATATTGGGAAACCACTAATATATTGTTTTGATAAAAAAAAGATATATTTAGAGGTATGTAGCAATATATTGTCCTTCAAGTGCACTCATATATAAAAAAAAGGTTTGATATTTTTTACCATGCGGATGTTTGTTTGAGTTCATTTGAATGCCAAGCAATGTGTTTAATTGACTCGATGGGTATGGGAGATATTTCCAAAGTCTTCTTCCACAAGACTTACTAGTTGGGCTCAACAAAATCAGTCAATAAAAATATAGAGGAATAAAGGTGTATGCCACTTCTTAGTAGGCTTACCTCAACCTTGAAGGAATGATTTTAAATCCAAAATTATAGAGGGGTTAAATAGGCCATATCAAGGAAATGTACTATCTTGATACGCCTAGCTTTGTACAAGAGAATGAACTCTTAAGGTTTATGCCTCAACTATAAATCAGACGTGGTAAGTAACTTCTTGGAATGGGTCTATTCTGATGCATTACTTGAAAGGAAATTTTTGGAAACTTGGTTGGCCTCTAGATACAAGGTTTTTAGTGACAACTGTGAACACTAGAGGTATGCATCAAGCATGAGGCACTTAAGTCTCTAGCCCTTCCTATACAACCCATTATGTTCGTATGAGGATTTAGGCACACCATGGCATTCATGCCCCAGATTTATGATACTTTCTTTATATTTCACATACTTTATATAGCCCACAAGTAAACGTACTTTTATGGTCGCTTATGAGTTCTCTATTGCAAGATGTGTCTTATAGGTAGACCCATATCTAATAAAGAAATGGAATGCAATTTCTCTTCACCCAAGATTGCACAAAGTACAAGGGGAGAGGATACGTAGCAAGCCTTTCAGTGACTCAAAAGGTTTGTAAAATTAGAGTGTTTCTCTTCACCCAAGATTGCATGAAGTGCAAGGGGAGAGGATACACACTAAAATTCTACATAATCACGACAAGCAAAGAAGACACTAATTTATTTTAGTGCACCAAAGTAGATATTATGTTCATTTTAATTGCACCAAAACTAAGTGTAAGTTTTTGTTGTTCAATTTTAAGTTAAATCAAAGTGTGAAGATGTTTGGGTTCAATTTTAAGCCAACTTGGAAAAACTCATAGTATTGTAAGTTCTAAAGCCCCAAATTGAAAGTTATGGGTTCAGTTTTAAGCCAACTTTGGAAAAAACATAACATTGTAAGTTTTAAAGCCAACTTTAAAAAAATCATAGCATTGTAAGTTTTAAAGCCCAAATCGAAAGTTATCTACTCTAAAGCATAACATGTGTTAATGAATAGTTTTCTCCTCCATTTCAAATCTGCAAAATAGCTATTCTTACACAAACAAACTAGAAGTTAGTAAGTGATCAAAGAGAAGATAAAATTGAAAGTTCAAAGAAAACATGAAGATTTAACTCTATTTTTTACCTAACAATTGTGTCATTTTAAAAAAAATTGCATTGTTCTAGTTCAGACAAATACATCGTTGTACAACAACTACGTCATTCTAGTTCGAAAACTATGTCACTATCTGGAAAATGCATCACTCTAGTTCATGACAATGGCATCGTTTTACAACTATGTTGCTCTGGTTCACCTGAAACATAAAAAAATAAAAAAATCAATTCTGTCAATGAAACAATTGTGTTGCTATGGCTAAATAACAAATGTGTCACAATGCAAACAATAACATCACTATTTTTCAATTGTGTCACTCTGGTTAAATGATAATTGTGCGCTAGTGTAAACAATTGTGTCGTAATTATAATTATGTTGCTCTACCTCAGAACAATTGCATCGACGGGATCTGCAACCTGCAAAACATAGAAAACTCAAAGAAAATTGGTCAAATCTAGTTAGTAAAGCCCTCCTTCTAGCGCCAAAATGTGAGCATGATCATAACCTAAGCTAAACATTATTAAACATACAAGAATTAACCAAGATCTAACTAGTTTAGTGAAGATCCCAATAAAATTCTTGAAACAATAAACTAAGAAGCCATTAAACATGAAACAAACTAGAAATAAATAATGGAAAACTATTTAATGCCTAAAACCTCAACCCATTAGGGGATTGGTGGTGCATTGATGTGGAATATCAACCCTTTCCCAATCCCTATATTGAAACAACCTTTAAAATGGAAGCCATTGATGGAGATTGATGAAAATGGATGCAAAGCTTAACTAAAATAGATGCTAAATGATAAAATGATTGTAAGGAATGCTCTAAAAATCACTATAATGCAATTACTCTAAATGAAAGTGGATCATTTTATCCTAGAAATGAGGACTATTTATAGGAAAAATAGTTGAATCAATGGTTGGAAGATTGAATTGATCAATCAGTGGATGAAAATCAATAACATGAGTTGGCATGGATTAAGAATCCAATCAATGGATGGGATTGCAAGTTGACAAGGATCAAGGATTTTAATCAATGGAACAAATTGATTTGAAGAAGCACAAATCCTAACCAACAAAGGAGGATTGTGCAAAGTATGCCTATTTAGGAGGAAATTGTAATGACTACCCCTTTTTTGTGTTTTTGATTTTTTGATTTTTTTTTTTTATGATATTTATATGGTTTTCAATTACCATTCATTGTCTCAACACATGCTTGATAAATAGATAACAAATATGTAGAAAATAATATAGAAAGAAACTTGTTTGCAAATGTTATATTTCAAATTATATTTTTGATTTCATAACATAAAATTATAGACCTTTACAATTATTTTTCAAACTTAGAAGTAATCAAATCAAGCCTAGTATTTGTCTCCAAAAAACAATGATAAGCTCCAGATAAATGCAACATTTATCTCCAACTATGAAGTCATTGAATCTCTTCAAAACCCTTCACCCAAAGCCACCAAAACAACCCCAACGGGTGTAGATCAGTCCTATATAATAGTAGGTCAAATTGCTCAGAAAATAACCAAGAAACCTCCAACAAGGGCACTCCTTCAAGTTGGGTGATTGGATCTTAAAAATATTTTTTTTGGAAATAAAATTAAATAATCATATGAGGTTGGACACCTTGAATATGGGCTTCAAATGAACTAATACCTAGATCGAAATTTCCAACCAAAATGAAACTATGAAAGATTTATCAGATTCTTCCTTGGAAATGAAATGATCATAAAATTGCTTCAATCAACCTCAGACCCTCAAAAAAACTCCTTGAAATCAACACCATATTTAGAACCATCAGAAACAAATTCATTCACACCAAACCCAAGAAGCAAAACTTCAAAAATACTCAAAAATCTTCATTATTACTTACTAAAACTGAAACTATGAAGCTCTAAAGTGATCCCTGAATGGAACCACACCCCAACCAGCCAAGGTAGGTGTTTCACTATCAAAACTAGCTCTTGATTGTAGAGGTTTTTCGTCCTCAACAACAAACTATAGAACCCTAGTGAAAAACCAACAACATCCTATTATGCATTCACTTTCAACATCATGAAAAGAGAGCCAAAACTCATATTTATAAAGTGAGGGAAGGATTAGCGAAACTCACATTTGAGTTTGAATATATTTCCCTCTCATTTCACTTTATGAAATGTCATGAAATTACCCCAAGAGGGGCGTTCAACTTTTTGCCTCCAAAATTCTACTTTTGATTTTTAATTTAAAATTGACTTTTATCCCAAACTAGGTGTCCCACCTTATGAGGCATAACATTAGCCTTTAAAAATGATAAATACACCTCTTTTCTAGGTATCCATTTGAAATACATGGCCCCTCTTTTAAAACAATGTTGTACAACTAGGCCAAGGGGTCTGCTCATAAGGAACCTATTTTGCCTTACTCAACCTTCTCAAACAACGCCAAGTTACCTTATTAGGCACTAAGGTACTTTTCGATGACCACCTACCCCCCTCACTTAAATTATAAAGTTATTTTATTAAAATAACTTAAGGGACTTATAAAAAGTGAATACTAAATAATTCAACCTTAGGCTCTCCAACGCCACCATAGAAATAACACTGCTGAGGACACTATGAGTCTGGGACCAATTTCTCAAAATAGACTTACTATAAATAGCAACTACTAAAAATAGTAAGTGCTCACCAAATTTCAAACTGGTCAAAACATTAAAGCTCATCGGACAACTCCCACATACTGCCCAAACATGAAACCCTACATTGCATTGCCAGTCGGACCAATTACTAAAAATAGTAAGGGAGTCAAAACCAAACTAGCCCAAAGGAGGACATAAAAAATGGGAACATTACAGTCTTCCCTTCCCAAAGATTGCTTATCCTCAAGCAATTCCAAAACAATCTTGCAACCAACAATCTAATCAACACTAAATCCAACCATGATCCTAGGGTCCTAAGTCAACCTAAGAGATTTATAGCACCATCTGCTCACAACACTGTCCTGTAGGGTACCATCACAAAAGACCTCCTAAAACCCTCCTACAATAAGTGTAATCATCCCACAAAAGACCTCCTGAAAGTCTACAAAGGAATGTCCATCGAGAGAACCAAATTGTTGTGCCACAAGAGTAAACTCTAGAAGGTTAACATTGGCTCTCTCATCCCAAAATATAGCTAAACTAAAACACAGTGTGATGCCTTTCCTATGAAGTAAATTTAAACCTCCAAAGTTGAGATGCCCAAATCTCAGGTGCCATAACCAATTTTCATCTTTTATCTCAGCTTGAAAAATTGTCTGCACTACTGTTGTAGTTTCTTCTCTACCCACTTGTGAATTCATTAAGTTTTGTGCTTGAGCATAATTTATATTCAAATCTGGCCTTATCTTTAAGGGAAACATTCTGTTGTTTGTCATTCTGACTTTTGCAATAAGCTGGTTGTTTGGGTATTTGTCTAAAATTGTGCATAGACCATTCTTGAAGGTTACTCTATACCCTTTTTGAACCAGTTGCCCTACACTCATTAAGTTATGTTTCAAACCAGGCACAAAATACACATCTGAAATATACTTTTTCTCCCCATGTTTAGTTAGAATATTGACATCTCTTTTTCCCTTGACTGACACTTTGTTGTCATTACCCAATGTAACATCAGACTTTACATTCTCATTTAAACTTGAAAACATTTCTAAATTCCCTGTCATATGATTGCTACAGCCTGAATCTAAAAACCATATATCTTTTTCATTTGCTTGAGCAACATTACAAGCTAAAAACATTGTTCTCTTATCTGAATCCTGATTTTGACCTTCTCTTGAAAAATTTGCATTTTGTCTATTATTATCATACTGCTTCTTTCTACACTCATTTATATAATGCCCATATTTTTTACAGTAGTGACATTGGACTTGAGATTTATCATACCTTTGATTTTGTGATTGATTTTGTGATGGGTTTTGGTTTGAGCCTTGATTGCTGCCTCTTCCACTTGAGTTTGATAAACTGTATCTTTCACCTCTGTAAGAGTTTCTTCCTCTCCCTCTTGATCTACCTCTGCCTCTTCCTTGACTGTCTACCTCTGCCTCTTCCTTGACTGACTGAAGTCTGAGTTTTGAAAGCATGCTCCAGTGATGTATCTGTTGACCTTTTCAACCTTTGTTCATGAGAAATTAGAGATGCATACAACTCATCAACTGAGAACTGTGAGAGATTCTTTGTCTCTTCTATAACAACTACAACTGGTAGAAATTTTGTGGGCAAACTCCTTAAAATCTTTTCAACAACTCTGGTATCTTCCAGATTCTCTCCATGAGACCTAATTTGATTAACCACCCCAATGACTTGGGTGTAGAATGAATCTACAGATTCATTGTCCTTCATACATATTGTTTCAAAATCTCTTCTCAGCATTTGTAGCTTTGCTGTTTTAACTTTTGCCATGCCTTGATAGGCTGTTTGAAGTATGTCCCATGCTTGTTTGGACTTTGTTGCTGCTGAAATCCTTGGAAAAATGCTCTCTTGTATAGCTTGAAACAGATAAAATAAAGCCTTTGAGTCTTTCTTCCTTGTGTCTTTTCATAAGTCTTTCTCTGCTTGTGTTAAAACATTGTATGCTACTGCATCTGCTGGCTCTGCAAATCCATTCTCTACTAAATCCCATATATCCTGTGAGCTAAATAGTGCTTTCATGGTAATTGACTAGTACTCATAATTCTTCCCATTAAACTGTGGAATTTGTGGGTTTGTCAAGCTTGTGCTTGCTGCCATTTTTGAAATTTACCCAGATAATCTGCTTTGATAAAATTAACTCTGATAATCGAACTTGCTCTGATACTCGAACTTGCTCCGATACCAGGTGAAGGCTAGAGGCAGAGGAAATTCACACACAGTAAAAATTAAAATATAAAAATAATTTTCTAACACACAGAGCTGCTGCTCGTAATTTTCTATTTCTTCACATTCACCTTCATCTGTTTTTAAAAAAATAAATTACATATACCAAAACATATAGGTAAAAATCACGTGAAGATTTTCACGGATGAGAAAGCCCGAAATAACATTTAAATTCAAAATCACCTAACTATTTTTTCCCCCGTCAAAATGCATTTAATACAATGTCCTTTTCATAATATTAAAACTTAAATATTAATCCTTTTGTACTCCGAAACTTTCTGGCGGTGGCGGCTTTCTCCATAGTTCCTCGCGGTATCGCGATGGTTAAAATCTTTATTGCGATATTGCGGGCAGCGGTTACTTGACGGCCCGGTAAACTGCGGCGGTTAAAAATAAAACAAACTTTTACGGAGTCTCCCGCGGTGTCGCGATTAATATTTTATTGATTGCGATATAGCGGGCATTGGCTGGAATAAAACAAAACATTACGAAAGACTCCCGTGGTATCGCAATGGCTAAATTATTGATTGCGATATAGCGGGCAGTGGTTGGCAGGGACGGCGGCAGTTAGGGTTAATATTCGAACAGTAGATATGCGTGTCACATTATTTTTGATATAGATCAGAATTTCATGCCATAAGATTCTAATTAAGGGACATAGACAGGCTTGTTCAAAATTACATCTGCATAAGGATGGTTATGTTTCATAAGGCTGCAACGAGCTCTACCATCGACTATCTCCATGCATATGTGCTGGTCAATAGGATCATCATAGTAAAACTCCCAGTTTTGAACCTGTAAGTCATCCTCAGCTTCCAGCTTACAATAGCCCCTTATTTTTAACTTGTCGCCTTTTCCTGCGACATAAGCATGTTTTCTAACAGTGTCAGTGTATCTCCAGCGATTACTGAATATGGAGAAGAAGTCGTACAAGCCTCGTCGTTGTTTGAAGACGTTGAGTTTAACAAAGTCGGCAATTTTAATGAAAATTCTGTCATAGAGCTTGTACCACTTATGTCTACTGAGATCTAACAGAATAATCACAAGACTGAATAAATTGGAAAACCTGTTAAAATTTCTAGCCTGAAGCAGTATAGGAACTGTACTCAAAACCCCCCAAATCTTGTTGCTCAAATCAACGTAATCAAAGATGGTTGGGATAACAACATCAGCGCCTCTACTAAAGTTATAACGCTTTGAGAATAGCTTTTCATAAGCCTCTGTGTGAGATATCTTCTTGCCGACTGCCCATGAGCCCGTTACTGTGAGAAGCTTTTCAACAAATATTATGTTTTCAGTGATATCACCATACATTTCAGCACATTTTGCCAACTGACACAGACTATTATGATGTGTGAAATAATAATGCCCACAATACTTTACCACATAAAACCAATCGAAGCTTTGGTGCCAGGGGTTACTTAATATCTCAATATTTTTTAGTCGGTAAGCATTTTGGCGCAAATAGTCCTCTCTTTCTTCTTGTGGCATAAGATAGTCATTAGTGTCACCCAGAACTACTACTGTTTTCTTCTTGTACTTTTGACACAGGCAAAAGGGCAAATAGGATAATGCAAAGAGACCTAGTGAATTGCAGCGTATAATCTGCCAGAGAGCATAAATCCACTGAATCCACTGCAACTCTGGTTTTCCAAACCAGTGTGGCAACAAACTCTCCCACTCATGCATTTTCATTCTGTGACGCACTTTCAAAAACCTGAAACAGGTCAGATTTTGTGCCTACCGCTAAAAGAGAGCAGATGGTAAAATTACTGTTTGAAACAAGCCTACGGATTGAACTCCACTGAATCTTTATACCAAACTTATGTCGCCAAATCTTCAAGTGTGCATCACACAGCTAATTCTTACCCTCGTCTCTGTCAAGAGAACTTGCTAAAGAAACTTGACCATATGACATGTCAAAAACTAATGGTTTATTGAAATCTACTCACAAAATAATTTACCAGTCAGTTATTGGTGAAATCTACTCACAAAATAATTTACCGGTCAGTTATTGGTGAATAAATTAAAAGCATGCGGGCAAAACTTGTAATGGATGATGATGTAGGGGGTTGGAATTTGTGTGCATTTGACTGTTTGTTTCGCCACTTGATGTGACTGATCTACAATCCCCCACTATTATCTTCTCTTGTCGGGAAACTTTCACAGATGGCTGCTAGGATGTTTCACATTGTGAGATAGGGATGCCTGAGTTTCATGGCTGCTAGGATGTTTCACATTGTGAGATAGGGATGCCTGAGTTTTGTGAACAAGTTCACAAGGAAAGTCGAAATTTCAATTTTTTTAACACAATTTTAATAAAACGTTTTTAATAAGATAATTATAAGCCATAAAACAAATAAGCAGCATATTTTTTCTATAAGAACTTGTAGCATTCCTACGCCATGAATATATATTTATTTGCATACCAGTCAAATAATAAGAGAATTGACTTAACTAATGGAAAAGTCTTAAAAGTCTTATTTTTGTGGCTACTTACCTTGCTCGGCAAACAGACGTTAAAAATCCCTTAAACTATTTGTAGTACAAAATCCCCATGAAAGATGAGTTCAAATCTTTGTTTTTAAAGAAAAATAACTCTAAAATAATTGAAGAGTGTTGAGAAAAAACTGTGAAATTTCATACCAAATATCTAAATAGCTACTTAAAATCTCTTTATTGGTTTCTATTTGTACATGTTTTTAGGGTATATGATAAATTCATTGTCAGCAATTCATCCATGGAAAATTCACCACCATCAATTTACTGTCAGAAAATTCACTGCCATGACAAATCCATGGCCAACTAAAATTCACCATAGCAATTTATCATGAGGAAAATTAACTGCCATTAATATTTTTTAATATATATAATTTTCACCTTCTCTTTTTATTTTTAATTATTGACGTTTATTGTCCATAGTAATTTCTATTCATCTCAATAGTAATTATTGATTTATTTTTGTGTTAGGTTTGGTTCATAGTAATTTCTATTCACCTCAATAAAAATTATTTTTTATGTTTATGAGATGATTTATTTTTGTGTTGGGAATTATTTTTTATGTTTATAAGATGATTTATTTTTGTGTTAGGTTTGGTTCATAGTAATTTCTATTTGTTTATTTTGATATGAATGTTTTTAACATTTTTTTTTTAATTCAAAGGGTAAACGCTTTTGACCGGAGCTATGAACCGGATACAACCATTCAACAATACCACCCCAACGGGGTTTGAACCTTGGTGGCAAGAACAACAATGCCACCTATAAACCATCACACCATGCCAATACCGGCATGAATGTTTTTAACATAATAATATATTAAAAAATGATTTATTTTTATTATCATAGATGACTAATAAAATAAAATATATTGAAAAATATTTTTGTGTTAGGCTTGATTCATAGTAATTTCTATTCATCTCAATGTTAATTGTTTTTTATGTTTATTTTGATATGAATGTTTTTAACATGATAATATATTAAAAATTGATTTATTTTTACTATCATAAATCAATTAGATGAGTGATAAATTAAATATATTGAAAACTATTTTTTATTTTTATTATCATAAATCAAATTCTCTAAAGTTAATGCGATTAATTTTTTAATCATTTTTATTATCATAAATCAAATTATTCTTTTACAAAAAAATTGAAGTTTTGGAAATATATATTAAAAAATATTAATGGTGCTTATGGGGGTGAATTGTTGGCAATGAATTTTCAATTGATGAATTGTTGTTGATGAATTTTCTTAGAGCCATTTTTAGATATCATGTAGCATATGGCAACCAAAATGGCCCCTGTATCCCCCACAAGGGGATGCCTGTCTTGTGAAGTGCACTCGAGCATGCAATAGGCGTGGGAGGGTTAACAAAAGATCTCAACATCTAAAACAAAAGAAAATAACATAAAAAAGCACACCAAAAAAGCTTTAAAAAAGCTTAGTATCAAATTGTGCTACATTGATGTTTCACTTCACTTCACTTGTACTAGGGGAAATGTACTAGTAGTCTCTAGGGATAACTTCGTGCATTCGTAGAGAGTGGAAAAAAGGTGTGATTTCTTTATAAAAAAATTGGGCTTGTTCATAAGTGAGTTATTAGCTTAAAAAGAAAAAAATGGCTTGTGGGTAGTTAAAACACATCTTCTTGAACCTGTAAAGCGAAAGGTGGTCAAAAAGGGTGTTTTTAAAGCTCAGTCCCCTACATCTTTACCACTTTGCCACTACCCGTTCATTGGACAACCAATAAAAACTTAAAAAAATTCAAGGTGTTTTCATTGGAATAGATATGTACCAATAGTTCTTTTTTTTTTTTGGTCAACTACACATTCAGTAGTGAACATATATTGGTGTAATTTGTAAATTTTTATTGGCATAATTAAAACAATGTAATGACTAAAATATAAATGATTATTGGGGGGTTAGGTAAGCATGGAGTAGACAAAAATTGGATCATGGACAACAAATGACACATTTCCCCTAGTTATATCGTAGTTTGCTTAGAGGTATATTTGACATGCAAGGAAAAATTCAAATTGATGCAAATTTTGGTTGCATGGAAAATCTTAGATTTATTCCATACTGTTCAGAACGATTCTACAATGTTTCGAGCAACATGGATTCCCAAGAAAAACTTCACCAGATATAAAACATGAAATATTTACCAATGGCGAAACTAGAAATTATTATCAATGGTCATCGCTAATTACGTCAAAGGCATTTCTTTATTTGAGCTTCTCAAGCTCATTTTGTCTGTGGAGGGTGGAAAATGAAGGATAGGTCTTGCAAGTTAGTTAAATCATTGCCAATCGTTGATTCTTTTCATTATTTTTCATCCTTCGTTATTTTATTTGTCAGTTCACTCCTCCAACACAAATAATTTGCAGAGCACAAAATTATATTTCAGAGAAACAAAGAATTTAAAAAGTAGCAATAAAGGAAATTTTCATCGAGAAGCTGGGGATCACCTATTGGTGTAACAGTGAGATTGTTGCCCATTTACGGTGCAACCAAGGTTCAAATCCTTGCCTAGCCTACTAGCAAAAATATCGCTACTAGTCCCACATTGTGCTCAGATGAATTGTGGTGGTTGATCTTGGAGGACATACAGGTGATCTTGGTGGACATGGTGACTAAGCGTGCTTGTTCCTATAGGTGTGTCCTACTCATGGATCTGGTTTCTTAATGGTGTGTGCTACTCATGGACTATTGTCGAACCTGCACAGGTCTTTCATGCCTAGTGGTGTGTACTACTCATGGACTGTTGTTGGACCCACACAAGTCTCTCATGCCTGACAGTTCTGTGTTGGACCCTCGTGAGTCTTTCATGCCTAGAGGTTTTGTGTGGTTATCCTTGGAGTGATAAGGTTAAGATGGCTCAAGGTGTAAGGGTGTTGCATGTCATATATATCTAAGGATGATTCCCCTCAACAATGTGGTCTCACTCGGTCATAGCTCCATTCAAAAGCATTCAGGGTGCTTCCCCTTAGCAATGTTTACAAATCAATAAAAAAAATTCATCGAGAAGCTCAACTAATTTCGTCAAGTGAAACATCCATACTGTATGTAGATTTTTTCCTTTTCCCTAGTTGTTTCCATCATTTTTAGCTACTTTCCCGGTTATTATAGTTTTACCTTCCTCCAAACTTTTCCTCACTGGTATTGACCTTTCACTTCTCTAATTTGGCAAGCTACAAAATAAGCAATTTTAGAGTATACTAAAATGGAAATTATGTCCAAGATCTTAATAATGAGCACATTTAAGTTTTAACATTATAGCATGATTAATATATTATTTGTATTTTATATAATAAAAAATAATATAATTAGATTATTTATTATTATTATATATTATATTTTTTAGTAAAACTATTGAATACAAACTTAAAATTATTATATTTTTATATAATACAAAAATATATATAAATATAATACAAAATATAATTAATGTATTATATATATTTTATATAATACAGATTAAATCATAAATAATATAATTATACTTATTATTATATGTAATAATATGTGTATATAAGTTATATTATTATTATATATTATATTCTATAATAAAAAAATTAAATATAAATATGAATTATTATACCTAATAATTAATATACTTTTATATATTAATTTCATTTCAGTGCTAGCAAGAAGTTGAGTCCCCTTTTTGGCCAAAAAGTGGAATTGTTTTTCTTGATTTTCAGAATTTGACACATTTGACCTTAAAATTTGAAGCACTTAGAGATGGAATCTTTTAAAAAGTCACTAATCATAAAATGTAGTACTTGGAGTCTAGTTTTCAAATATGTAATTTATTTCAATACCCAGATTGTACAATTTGAGTTTCAATAGGTGTTTCTAAAAACCACTATTTAAAAGTCACTTTTTTTATACCATACCATGCGCGTGTACGACATCCATATTTTGACCTAAATTATCATATTTTCTAAATCCTTTTGGGAAAAAATTTGTGACTAACTAAAGCTTGTTCTCAATATTTTTTTGTAATTTTTTATTGAATATTTGTTTTTGTTAAATTTTTATTAGGCATATTTGTTGTTTTGAAAAATCGTCGTGTATGACACGCATAAGATGGCCTAAACTTATCTTTTTTATTTTTATTTTTAAATTGGAAAGAATTGTCTGAACTTTTTTCTCATGTAATTTCTTTGTCGAAATGTTATGCTGTTCAAAAGTTATTAAAATATTAAAAAACCTTGATATTTAAAGTTTATGAACCAGTTTCATTAGAAATTAATTGAAAAATAGAAAAAATAATCCAATTGTAAAAAACATTACATATTTGGAATTTGCATTGTATCATCTTAAATGGGCTTTTAATTTCGTAAATAAAATCTGCAAAAAAAAGTCGTCAGCCATATGTCTGAACTTGGTATTTTTCTCTGACAATGTTAGGACCTTCAACTTGCAAGCCAAACTAGGTTGAAGGCCTAGGTTTGGATACCCAATGTTTTTATCAAAGCAAAATACAGGCATAAACCCAACCACAAAGTAAATTGAAATTCAATTTTTTTGGAAACAGGATCTCGTTTCCCGATATTGAATGACATGACTATTGATAAGGAAATGAGATTCTGCTTTATAAACGGGATCCTGCTCCTTTGTCAATGGTCCCCACAATAAATATTAGGAACGAGATCCCAATTATAATACGGGATCTCATTTTTTCTAACCATTTTATTTGAATTTACTTTCAAAAATTACTATGAAGTCTACAACTTCACATGTACGGCCAAGAGCAATAAAATCGGGCTATTTTTCATTAATTATTGTTTTTACAGGTGGTGAACTTGCATTTTTGGTTAATTTTTTCAAAGGAGGCATTGTTGAAATAATTTTTGAAGTGGATTTTGTTAGTTTTGTACTTGTTTGGAGGAACAAAAGTTCTTCAACTTGCAATATGGATTGATTTTTTCAAAGGAGGCATGAAGAAAACAGTTTTTAAAGTGGAATTGTGCTAGTTTTCTACTTGTTTTGAGGAACACAAGGAATAATTTTGTCCTTATAGGTCTTCAAATTCCTATTTGGATTGAATTTTTTGAATAATTTCACTATTGACATTCCTTTGTGCTTGAGAATTTTATAATCATAGGAGATAAAGCTTTTAATAAGAGGAGGAAGACATTGAATCCTGAAGAAATAGAAGCAAATAAAAAGGAGATAGATAGACAAAAAGAAAGAAGAATGAGAATTAAATCAATGAAAGATGGGGGAGCATCCAATTCCACAACTATTGAAGATGAAAACATTAAGGAGACCATGGTTGTAGATGAACCTAATTTGTAAGAAGTCAATTTGGAGAAGAATATGATTATACAAGCAACTCCTGCCATGCCTTCAAATCCCTCTTTCAATGCTACGAAGAATGTTTCAATATGTACAAATCCAAGTAGGGACCTTCAAATCCACATGTTAGTGAAATGGCAAATTCGTTTGTAGAAGTTTTACAAGATGTTGGACTTAATGATGTTGATATTGATAATTTGGAAACTTTTATAGAATTTGTTGAAAATGAAAAACAAAAATCTTTTGTTGAAAATGAAAATGAGAATGATCATTTTGTTGAAAATGAAAATGAAAACCATTTTGTTGATGAAAATCAAAATTAAAATGAAAATAGTTTTGATGATGAAAATGTAAATCATTTTTAAGTTGAAAATGAAAATGAAAATGAAGATGAAGATGAAAATATAGAATGTGATATTGAATTTAATGAAAATACTTTTTTTTTTAAAAATTGAAAGTGGCGTTTTTGATAATCTTCTTGGTGAAATTTCTTGGAGGCAAATAAGAAGACATGTGAATAGAATATACAAGCAATTCTTTTATCGTAAAAAAATTGCATTTTAATTTCAACTAATGATGCAATTGATGAGAATGCAAAAAATGAGGAAAATAATGAAAATGTTAGGCTTTTTTGTTCAACCAAAAAGAAAAGATCAATCATTAAAACATGTTATGTCTATTGTTGCTAGTGTCATTCAATCTATTGGGAAAAATAGTTGATCTAAAGATTAAAATGCAGTAAGAGCCATAACAACTGCTATAGTTAATAAAACAACTTTAAATAAAATAATGGTAAGCAATATTAGTGAAGTTTTAAAAATGCATCCTGAAACATTGTTACGAGTGGAAAAAAGAAGAGAAAGTATAGAAAATGATCCTATCAACCAATGTTGGAGTTTCAGTGGTCGACTCCTGAGGTCTGATAGGAAATTGAATGTTGAAATTAAATCTTTGATTGAAAAATATTGGCATGATAATACTAGGGTTTCATCTAATCCTAGAGATGTTTTAAAATTAAGGGCGAGTTCCAAAGTTTGTGATCCTCACCCAAAACACCTATTGAATACAACACAAATTGAATTTTATAGAAAATTTTGTCATGATTTAGTTTTACCTAGTAATATTAAAATAAGTCAAAGGTCTTTTGAAAAACGTAAACCCTAGTATGTAAAAAATAATAAGCAACAAATATCTTGTTGTAAAACACAAGTTTAATTTTGTTATTTTTATGATTTATTTATATATATATATGTTGTACCTTACATTCTAACATGATTCTACAGGAATGTGGTATTAATATGCCACCTAAAGCAATAAGGGAGTTTATTTCAAGATTGTTTTGTGAAAGATCTAATGGTAAATTGTTTTATTTAAGTTCTTATATTTTAGGACAATGCATTAATTGTGGAAATATTTCATTGTTAATAATTTTTATGCATGAAAGTGTTGATAATGATTTTGGACAATAATTAGTAGATGTTAAAATATTTAAGAATGCTCAATATTCTTTAAAAGATGGAAAAATAGGAAAGCATTGTGATTTAGTTACGGAAAAAGTTAGTGTGCATGCATTCATGAGTGAATTTAAGAATAAGATTGTACCAAAATATGCCATGCACTCTCAACATGCTCAATGGCTTGATGGCCAATTTCACACATTTAGAAACACTTTTCCATTTGGTAGTATACTTTCAATAATTGATTTTGTGAAAAATTATACTCTAGTTCCACAAAAGGAAATGTAATCACAATATTGTAATTCAACTTGCAAGTAGCTATGTTTGTCCATATTGTTTATAGACATGCAGATGATAGCACTGAGGATGATAGAAAATTTTTGAGGGAGTATCATTTTTTATTTGAGTGACAACCGATTACACTCGTTAGAGTTTGTTCAATACTGCTTCAGTATATTTTATAGAAATTTAAGAGAAAGAGGAATCTAGATGAAATAACACCTCATATGGTCAGATAATTGTATGGGTCAGTTCAAGAATACTCCAATGTTCTATTGGTTAAGTAGGGTTCACAAGGAACTTAATGTCCATCATGTATGGAGTTTTTCTAAAGCTGGGCATGGTAAAGGAGAACATGATGGAGCTGGTGTGTGTGTCAAAAGAATTCTTGCTAGAGAACAATTAAAATTTGAGGATGCAGTAAAATTTAAAGATGTGTGTGGGATTGTGGATTGGTGTAATATAATATTACTTGCATCTGGTTCGAGTGAGTACTCTACAATTCATCGATTCTTTTGGTTGGTTGAGGAAGAGAACATTGTACCTAGAGTTGACTATGAGACAATTAGTGGATCTACTAAATGGAATTCATTTAGGAGTTTGACAGCAAGAACATGGACTATCTAGACAAGGGAGCTTGCATGTTTTTTCCAGTTTTGTATCTCAAGAGATTGGGAAGCATGTGAAAATACATAATGGGTTGAACAGTGGGAGCAAAGATCGTTGACACCTACATAAGCACATGATGAATATGAAAGAACTATTGAAGAAAATGATCAAGTGTTTGCATCTGAAGACTATGACTGTGTTTCATACCTTGTACAAGAAGGTAATTTAATTCAATCTATTTCATTTCATTTCACCTTATTAAGTAAATTTGTAGTACTAAATTATTTATATGGATATGTACAAGTTATTAAATCAATTTTGTTTTCAGGACATGTGTATGCTATTGTTGCACTTGAGGTGAATGAAGAGCAAAAATAATATTGGTTGGCTTGTTGTGTGGAGACTAAACATAAGTTAATAGCACCTCAAGAATATGATGATGGCTATCATTATCCAATAGGTACAATGATCCCCTTAAGAAAAATTTGATAAGAAGTTTTTGATCCCCTTAAGCAAATTTTTAGAATAAATCTTTGATCCCCTTAAGAAAATTTTGAGAACTTATTTGATGATGGTTTTCATGTTTTCCAATAGGATCGGTGGTCGTTGTTGGAACTTGGGTATGAAAATACCTGACAAGGAAGAATGGTCTACCTGCATTCACAGATTATGAAATGCATAAAAAGATTATACATTATTCACATTTGGTGGTGGCAACAAATATAAAACTATATTGGTATCATGGATGACCTACAAATAAAGTGCTATGGACAATTTCTATGTAAGAGCATGAGACAATCATAGATGCATTGCAAAAAAGAGAGGATGTAGATGGTACAATGGAATAAGTAAATACAGGTAAATATAGTTTTAGTTTTATATTGACCTTTTAAATAGATTAAATACATGTTTCAATATTGGTCAAGTGTGTTATTAGTTGAAATTGATTTAAATTGTTCTTTTATAAATCCTTAAGCCATAATAAAAAAAAGCATCTAGCCCATGTAGATTCAACCTGGACAACATGGAATACTTGGAAAAAATAGGTAATTATTAGTTAAATTATATTTAAATACATGTTTTAATTACATATTGATATTGCTTGTACATTAATAGTTAAAATTGATTTATTATCCTTTTTGTATCCTTAAGCCATCATTGCATTGATCTCATACTTTGAAACAATAAGGAGAGGATGCATGGATTCAACCTACACACATGTGTGGAATACTTTTAAATACAGGTAATTGAGTTGTGTACATATAGATAGTTTTATATAAATTAAAATATCTATGTTTTGATGATTTCATTGATATTGCTTGTACCTTTTTTATATCAAGTGGTGTGAAGACCTACTACATTTTGGGAATGATTTTGAGATGTTCTTGAGATGACAAATCCAAATTTTATAAATATTGTTTTGCGATGAGATATATGTACATACATACAGAATTAAAAAATTTGTACAAATTACAAATACATGTACATTCACAATTATGTACTCTATGTACTTCTATGTATCCAAATTGATATTCTATATATTTTTTTGTTAAATGTGCATGTTTTCCTAATTTGAAACTTTATATTTGATTGCATAATCACTAAATATCATGCATACATTATTGTTAAATCAATTATATCCTTAAGACATTGTATTATGACCCCTTAAGGCATCCCCTTAAGACATTGTATTATGGCCCCTTAAGGAATCTCCTTAAGACCCCTTAAGACATCCCCTTAAGAAATTGTATTATGACCCCTTGAGACAACCCCTAAACCCTAAACCCCTTAAGACATCCCCTTAAGACATTGTATTATGACCCCTTAAGAAATCCCCTTACGACGTTGTATTATGACCCCTTAAGACATCCTCTTAAGACATTGTATTACATGACCCCTTAAGACATCCCCTTCATATGTTCTATTATGACCCCTTAAGACATCCCCTTAAGACCCTTTAAGACATCCCCTTAATATGTTGTATTCGATGTCATTATTTGTTTTGAAAACTTATAAATTGGTATTGGATGCCATTATTTATTTTGACAACTTATAAATTAGTATTCAATTCCATTATTTGTTTTGATAGCTTATAAATTAGTGTTGGATGCCATTATTTGTTTTGAAAGCTTATAAATTAGTGTTGGATGCTATTTTTTATAGAATTTATTAATGCTTTTGTTCTCTAATCTTGTATGGTATTGTTTATTTCTTAAAATTTTATCCTTTGTAGTCTAGAAATGGATTGCTTTTGTTTGTGAATTATGATTTATTGACTAATTATTGATTGACGTGAATTGAACAAGTTCATTGACTAATTATCACTAATTATTGAATGTACATATCATGTATATCATGTATGAGATCACTAAATTTGTAAAGTATAAATATTAAAATGTCCTATTAATTTAAACTTTAATTTCATATTTATATTTAATTTCACATTAATGTCCTATATTAGTTTCTTAACTATGAACATAACATGCATAAATGTACATGTGTAAATTAAAATTTCAAAAAATAATAAAGTTCATAATTTATGTAAACATATTAAGTGCATGATTCAACCAATATATTAGGCACATGAAAAAAAGTCCATCAGAGTACAACCCATGAACTAAAGTCCAACTAAGTATTTGAGCCATGAAATATAAAGTCCAATAGAGTACATGAGAAACTAGATATATAGGCCATGATATAAACAAATATAACCCATAAAATCATGTTTCTAGGCCATGTATTGTCTCTATAATCAAGAGACCTCTTCACGCCATCTAGACTATGTAGATGACCTAAAACACTCTATACAAGAGAAAGATGAAATCAGATGTAAGATGATGAAAAATGATTTAATGACAATTTAATTTATAATTCATCATAAAATTAAATTACTATCGTATCCAGGTTTGCATGCTCTGGGGCATGTGAAACAACCTCTAAATTCTCTGAATCAATCTACATAAGCAAGACAAAGAAAGTTGAAATTATATGTAAGTCTACAATTAAAAATGATTTATAATTTAGTTTATCATATTTTAATTATACCATATTTTGAGGTTGTGCACCCTCTTCTCTAGGACCTTTATCTACATGCTCAACTCCAAGATGTGTCTCATGCTATAAAATAAAAAGAATTTAAAACATGTATTAGCTAGTATTATATATATATATATATTCAATTATAAATTTAACATTAAAGTAATTCAGAATATTTAATTTGACTTTAAATATAATAAAAAATTTAAATTACCATGATATTTGGAGCTTGCTCTATATGTCCTCCTATAGCTATAACTATGACTGGGTTAGGGTAGAAAGTCACACTAACATACTCCTACAAGATCAAATTTAAAGCATCTATACTTGGATTAGGTTAATACATATATATATATATATTCAAGTTTGCACATTTTGTGTAAATTTTTTTTAAAACCTAAAAATCAAAGGCCTCCTGACTAGCCACGACATCTAAGGTTTTCGCGAAGCCCATTCTCATTGTTGTATCAACCTACACATACATGTAGACAATTTTAACGCTTATAATATTTACACGTGTGCATACACATTTGATATATAGTGAATTCAAAATTCATAATTGTAACTAGACTAATGTAACTTAAAAAATTTACAATATAAATTTACTTGCCCCTAATCTATGATGCTCGATACTAGAGGAGTGATCAACAACCCCTTTGGTGGAATCGATGTGGTAGCTGATTGACTCCCCTAAACCAACATATAAATATTTTAAACATATGTTCATGATTAAATTATAAATGTAAAACTCAAGTTAAAAATCATTTCATAAATAATTTAGAAAATTGAAATCAAAATACCCCAAAAGGGTTGTGACAAGTACTAGTATCTATGTATGTACTCATTGAGTAGATGATTTCCCCATCATTAGTGTCATATATACATCAAATAGTTTGACTATTAAAATGTATTGAAAACTTTTCTTTGATATATACATTCAATAAAATTCTTATAAAATCAACATGTAGATGCATATTTATACCTGTGCCGCAGTGTCCTTAGGGTGATGGTTTTTTGTAAGAAATTCTAAAAATGCATTGAGGTGACTAGATGAACCACTAGAGTCTTGACATCCACCCGAACTAGGTGTGGCCTGATCGGGTCCATAGCATAATTGGTGGAAACTAGTACATACATGTGGGGCCCTCAGCACTCCTAGAGTGGTACTCAGACCAACTCCATAATACACTCCTCCATCATCGCCATCTCTATGCTCCCTACTCGCAATCACATAAACATGCTGATCAAGGTCTCTAGAAAGCATACTAAGGGATCCTAATGTGGAGACCACCACAAGCTAATGCAATGGTGTGGGAATGGGAGGACTAGGAGTAGCAACAAGGGGTTGTGCATGCGTGGGGTGTTGGGGATCAACCAGATTACCCCTAACCTCTACTATGACATGCCACCACCAACACCCTAAAATGATTTGAAATCAAAATAATTGTGCTTTTCCCCCATAACAAAATCTACATATAGTTTCCTCGAAAAATAAAATGGGACCTCCCAATTAGCATGTGGTGGACTATCAAAAACCATATACCATCTATTCAAAGCAATTGCACTCATTTTGGGATGCACACACCACCTCATGGATATTCTAAATTTATTGGCAAGAATGGGCTGTCGAGTGACAAGATTGAGAAAGTATGGGGCTAGGTGGGATTTTGTTATCTTAAGGTCTAAAATTTGTCTATACGAGAGACCATATGCATAATATTGTCGCATCTACTCCCTCTCTCATCGATGCCTATCAAGATTAGAATCAATAATCCTGATGGCATCCACAACATTTTTCATCATAGATGCAAAATGTCTAACGCACGATGAGGAAGCAATGCTTGACTTTGCATAGCATTGATTTGATTTTGAATGGTTGCAACCTGATCATTTATACGGGCTCACAAGCGAGCCTCATCAGATGCAACTAGTGCTGGAGGGAGAGGTGGAGGAGGAGGTGGAGGAGGTGGAGGTGGAGGGGGAGGTGGAGGTGGCTAAGGTGGTGGGTTGAGGATATCATCTATGTTAGATTGATCCATGATGTGAAATATAAGTGCACCTGCATTAAATTATACAAAATTAACATAGAAACTTACAAAATTAAATTTGTTTAAATAGGATGTGCACATTGTACATATACATACACATACATATACATTGATTGAGCATTCAAATTAATATACACATGTACATACAAATATAGTGATTTAGCATTCAAATTAATATACAAAATTCAAAATTTAACATGTACATACATTTAAAATAAAAAATATGATGCATAATTTGAATGCATACATCATTCAACTAAACTATGTACATACATACAAATTTCAAAATTTAAGATCTAGAACTATGCAATTTTAATATGTATGTACATACTAAAAAAAACTTGAAACATTCACAAAAACCTCATTTTATGTCTAAAACATATATATACATACATACATGCATATATATATTACATTTTTCCAATAGGACAAATCATGATCTAGTAGATAGTCATAAAAATATATACTATTATAAATTCATCATTGAAAGTTCATAAATTCCACCAAATTCATAAATTCATGTCACTAAAAATATCCATCTGGAACCAAAATCATAAATTCACATCACTAAAAATATCCATTCAACCAAATTTATAAATTAATCATACAAAATATCCATTGAACCAAATTCATAAATTCATAACTATAAGATCATTGTCTTAATTTAGAAACTATTGTGGCTCTCTACTACATCTCTTCATTTCTTTTTGTTTTCCTTTTCAAAAGTGGAAGTTCTCCTCTCCTCTAGCCATTGTCGATGTTCATCTAAGATTCCATCCATAGCCCTGACAACATCAATAATGGTTTTCATCCTAGATGCAATCATCCTCACAGGTGGTGAAACACTTTCTTCATTTTGAATAATGTTGATTTGCTCTTGCATGGTTCTAACATTGGAATTGTTTCGTGCTTGCAAACAAGCACCATCAATTTCAGGTGGTGGAGGTGGGGGATTATGAGGTGGAGTGGGTGGAGGTGGAGGTGAAGGTGGTTGAGATGGATGGCATAGAGGTGGATTGTGAATATTATTTAGTTGATCCATGTGATCTCTAAGATATGAGTGAACCTGCATTAGATTTGTAATTTAAAAATGTAAGATACATGTTTAGGAAATACCCTAAAACCATTCAATATAAATGGCCTAATTGAATACAAATGATAAAATATGCAAGCCTCATTTATGTCTAAGGCATGTTACTTGAATGAAAATACAATTAACTATTAATATAGGACAATTTATGAATGCAACTTCACCAAATTTTTAGATCTTATTTGATCCCCTTAACAAATGTCATATTAGGACCCCTTTAAGAAATTAATTTATGGTTTAGGGTGATAGGATGGCTTAAGGGAATCTATGTCTAGTGAGGTCCTAGGAAAAAATGGCATCATGGCTCAAGTGAATAAATTTGGTGAAATTGCCCAAGGTAACCAAATTTCATTAAGAGCCTAAGAAAAAATGATGGATTTAGGGTTTACGGTTTAGAGTTTAGATTTTAGGGTTTAGGGTAATAGGATCTAGCGTAAGGGGATCTATGCAGTAAGATCCTATGACAAAATGAAATGGCTTAAGGGAATAAAATTTGGTGGAGTTGCCTAAGGCAACCAAATTTCATTTTAAGATCCTAGGACAAAATGAATGCTTTAGTGTTTAGGGTTTAGATTTTAGAGTTCAGGGTTTGGGGTTTATGGAACTTAGGGTGAATTTTGGGTGTCCCTTGGAATATAATGAACTTGCGAGTTAGTGAAGAACATTTCCTTGTGGAATAGTTGATTGAGATAGCTCTTGTTTCAACTGACCAACCTAGATCATGAAATCTCATTCATATTATAATCTTGCACAATCTTATTATTGTTAAATTTGGTTGCCTTGGGAAACTTCACCAAATTTTGAGAACTTCTTTGATCCCCTTAAGAAATGTCATATTGGGACCCCTTAAGAAATTGATTTACAATTTAGGGTGATAGGATGGCTTAAGGGGATCTAGATGTCTAGTGAGGTCCAAATTTAGTCATAGTGTGACCTCATTGGTTCATAGTTCTAGGTCAAAAGTGTTTACCCCTCTAATAAAAAAAGTATCATGTTAAAAATGAATCAATCTATACATATCACAATAATAATATACATGTATCAAAACAAGTAAAAATTTCCTCCTGTACATTAGGGGATATCAAAATAAATATAAAATATTTTAATGATTATACTTGTAATCACTTATTAATAAATTATCTCATACATAATTTTAATCACATAATAAAGGAATAAATATACACATGTAGAAGATTCAAAAATAAAAAGAGGCTACTCACCTGGATCTTGATCCTTCTAGGAAGTACCTAGATTGGTGTATTTTGTGTAGGACTCTATGTAGGTGTTGGGACCTTGACCTCTCTCCTTGTAAATTTTAAACAATCCCACTCACTCCCTCTATAGAATTATTTCCTTTGTTATTAGAGTTCTTTTAATCTTCTAAATTTACCTCTTATTTATAGGAGCATAATATGAATCATCCTCCTCTCTCTTTTGTAATAATAGCCTAGTTCCTCCAACCTATCATCATGTACCTCCTCCATTTCTCATGTAATAGGTACCTTAGGTGCTAAATGGTTCCATCTTAGTCTCCTTATTGATGCATTTCTATCCTCCAACATAAATCTATATAGTATCAAAATATAGGTAATTTTAAGGTTATCATCTCCCTTAATTGCTAAAGAACTCACTATGCTTGAGGATGGGTGGATTATTATCTAGGATCACATCTTAAAAATCCTATAGAGGTCATGGTATGTTTTTCTTAATACATATATTCCCATACAAACCTCTTTCCATGTATTATCAACTCTCCTATTTAATAGACACCTTACTATTTAAATTTCATATGATATATACCCAAGTGTTTCCAATCGGAATTGCTATAATTATACTTTTATGGTATTCTAGATATTCATAATGATTTTCATAATTCTACCAAATATACCCATTCTTGACATTGAACCTACATAATTTTAGGTATCTCCAATGAAAGAAGTTACCCATATCACTCTCACTCGCGCTCTCCTATCTTGCAGATATAATACAATAAAGTTTTATTCCAATGATTTAGATCCCTATTGATCATGTCTAAGTGTCATAGAGAGTGATAATCCACTCTTCATAAACCTTTAGAAACCAAAAGGTTTTATATTATGTGTTCAAATAAGTGAAAACATTACAAAAAGTTGTATTGGATGGTGACAATAGAGGGTTTTTTAAGGCAACCAAATTTCATTTTAAGGTCCTAAGACAAAATTCAAATGATTTAGTGTTGAGGGTTTAGATTTTACAGTTCAGGGTTTATGGTTTAGCGAACTTAGGGTGAAGTTTGGGTGGAGCTTGGAATAATTTAGACTTGCAAGTTAGTGCCAATTGGAAATCGATTGTACGTGCTTGGATTTATGAATTTGATAACTAAATTTGCAAATATTGATAAAATTTATGAATTGTAACTATTCTTTAGTTCATATTATTTTCTAATCTAATTATAATTTAACATTGAAACTAAAGTTTAACATATCATTTTCTCTATACAATGCAAGTGAAATTTAAAAAATTTAAGCAATGCAAATGAATTTTCTTGAGCTCAAAATTACCTAGTTTTCAAAATCAAAATGATTCAAGTTGAATTTCAATTTAGATTTTTAGCAATTTTTTTGGTTCCAATTCATTTTAGGGTTTCAATTTCTAAGCAATTAGCATTTTTAATGCAATTTTTTAGTTTCATTTCAAACTAGGGTTTTCAAATCATTTTATTTTTGGTTTGATTTGAATTCAAGGTTTCAAAAAAGCTTGATTAGGGTTTTGAAATGCAATTTTTTAGTTTCATTTCAAACTAGGGTTTTCAAATCAATTTATTTTTGGTTTGATTTGAATTCAAGGTTTCAAAAAAGCTTGATTAGGGTTTTGAAATGCAATTTTTTATTTCGTTCCAATTAAGGTTTTCAAATTCAATTTTTTTTGGTTTGATCAAACAATTTGGTTTCAAAAGCTATATTTTGTTTATAAAACACAATTCAAGGTTCATTTTTTTATTTCTATTTAGAAATCTTCAAGTTTCATTGCATTTTTTGATCTATTTCTACAATTACTCATTTCTAATATAACAGAAAATAAAATACTTAAAACATCAAATAAATTTAAAAAAATGCTAAAATCAGTTATTCGATTCACAATTTCAATAAAAAATGAAAAAATGCAAAAAAAATGGGGGTGGGCAAGTATCTAGAGTTGTTTGTAGAGGTCGTTGTCACTTGCGCTTGGGAACCAGTCCATTGCAAAATGCAGTTTATTCATTTAAAAAAATTAAATACCATTATAAAATGAGATTTCAATTTTTACAAAATGGGACCCCAATTTTTATAAATCGGGATCTCATTCCTTGTCTGTCGATTCAACACCCTTTAACAAACGGGATCCTGATTTTTATAAAATGGGATCCCATTTTGCATTTAGGCTTAGGATCCCAAAGCTAAACAGGATCCTGATTTTTAAAAATTGGCATCTCGTTTATAAAATTCAGGATCCTATTATTTGTAATGTTGATTTCATTTTTTTGGCTAAGGCAAAAACTTCCACATTTTTTGGACTCAACTTTTTGAAATTAATATAAATATTATTAAGTGGACTCAAATGAAATTAATATATATATATATATATATATAAGATATTTTAATTGATTTTTGGATAGATTGAAAAAAAGAAAGACAGATAGAGGGGGAGATAATTCTATATAGAGAGAGGTGTGTATACTAGCACTTGCACCTAAAGAATGTTCAAGGATTACACTAATAGAAAACTATATGTATGTTAATATGTTAGAGATTATGTGTTAAATAATGGAATGAAATAAATTTAGATGAATCTAGATTTTTCTTTTTAAAGAATTAAGTATTATTTGTTTATGAAATATTTCCATACAAATTGAAAACATAAACCAATGCAAATGAAAAAAGAAAGTTTCCATCAAATTGATAAAAAATAATCCAAATGGAAATAGAATGTCCCCATCTAGTTATCAAATCAATATTTATCTAGCTTTTATGTGTTAACTGAAATTTTGGATGTTTTTACCTGATATTTTAGAGGATTCTACCATTACACTGTAGTTGGTTTACCATTGAATCTCAACTAAAACTAGTTTTCCAATGACTCAATAGTGGTTTGCAGGTGTGAGACTTGTTTCAGGATCAAATCTCAAAAGATAGAGAATTGGAGAAAAGAGAAACTAAATTTTGATTGATTGTTTCATGTCAAAAATTCAAGAATGGCATGTGTCCTTGGGGATTTACACTCAAGGTATCATGTCATTTGATTAGAGATATTATAATTCACCTTTAAGGCCTCTTCAGTGTACCCATTTCATACTTAAGGCTCAACAAACATATATATATAGAGAGAGAGAAAGAGAGAAAGAGAAAGGAAAAGAAAAGGGATAGGGAGAGAGAGATACGATATGAATAGGTGGAGAGAGAAAAAAGAGAAAGAGAGTAGGAGGGAGGGAGAAAAATGAGACAAAGGAGAAAGGGACAAAGAATGATATAGAGAGAGGAAAAAAGATAGAAATAAAGGGACAAAAATAGATATATATAGAAATAAAAAGAGAAAAGAGAGAAGACAAAGATAGAGATAGAGAGAGAAAGAGTTAAATATAAATAAAGAGATAAAGGAGACAAAGAGATATGTAGAGATATAGAGGAATAAAGAGGGACAAAGAAAGAGGTAGACATAGTGAGGCAAATGGAGAAAAAAAGAAAAGGAGAAAGAGAAAGAGACAAAAGGATAGAGACATAAATAGAGATAAAGTCACATAAAGAGATAGGGAGATAAAGAAAAATAGAGGGAAGAATATATATATAGGGAGATATTGAGAAACATATAGATATAGAGGGGGATAGAGATAGAGAGAGGTAGAGAGATAAAGAGATAAAGATGAATAGATAGAGATAAAGGGAGGGTGGTTGATATATCTCTCCCTATTTCTCTCTATCTCTCTATATCTCTCACCATCTATGTCACTCCCTCTTCCCCTCTCTATCTATTGAGCTATCTCTCCTCCCCCGCTCTCTCATTCACTCCATCTCTCCTACTCTATATCTCTATCTCTATTTCTCTCTTTATCTCCCTCTCACTCCTTTCTCTATCTCTTTCTATCTGTATCTTTCTCTACCTCTATCACTATCTCTCTATATATTTTACTATCCCCCTCCATCTCTCTATATCACCCCCTTTCTATGTCTCTCCCTCTCCCTCTCTCTAT
The DNA here is from genome assembly GCA_007258455.2 of Sequoia sempervirens. Classification (NCBI taxonomy): domain Eukaryota; kingdom Viridiplantae; phylum Streptophyta; class Pinopsida; order Cupressales; family Cupressaceae; genus Sequoia; species Sequoia sempervirens. The sequence goes on along the minus strand of VDFB02264261.1, from coordinate 67,628 downwards.
ATATTAAGCTATCTATTAAGCTATCTATTGCTCTCTCCCTTATCTTCTTCTCTCTCCTTCTCTCCCCCTCTTCTCTCTCTTCCTCTTCAACCTATCTCTCAAAAATAGCTATAATATTGTGATTGATATATTCAAAATTAATTTGTAGTGATTCATATATGTAGAAATTCAATTTACATTACTAGTCATTGTATATAGCAATATATATATATATATATATACAAATTGTATGTAACTACCTCTTTTAGAAGGCTAACTTGAGCATTACAGACCACACAAACGAGCCCCATAAATTGGTAATTAGAGTTTATTATATAAAGACTTGACACATAAGTTACAAACCACATTTATCATCAAATATAATCAATAAAAATTGAACTACAAGGTCAGGGATAAGCAAAACCCACTACAAAAGTGAAACGATACTAAAAACTGATCGCCCATAATTATGGTTTCATAATCAACATAATATTTCTGTGGGGACAAAGTTGTGGAGCTCTTATTCTAAATATAAGGGCACCAAGTTCACCGATGCTAGTCTATGCTGTGTATTAAAGTTTAATCATTTCTGAGCAAAAGCCTTTGTGGATATTGAAGTGTATTCATCACTCTTTAAATGTTGTAAGTGAGAACTAATTATAAGGAATTGGTTTTTGTCTTGTTAATATGTTATATTTTGTGACAGACCCCTCTTGTACTAAGTGTTGTATAGAACTCTTTGTTTTATCTATTAACAACTAAGGTGGCCAGAATATAGTACTCTACAACACCAGAACCAAAAAAATGCTTGTTAACATGAATTATATTTCACAATAGTAAGGTGGCCAAAATATACTACTCTACAACACCGAAACTAGAAAAATTCTTGTAACAACCAATGCAAGAATTGCATAGGTATTAAGGAAGCTAAACTAAACAATAACTTGTGCTATGGTTGAGGATGCACAACCAAGACCAAATTGTGATAACCATCCAGATGCAATCAAAATTAGCCTCATAAAAAAAATCAATAGGCATGTTAGTAGAGTAGATTACGCTAACATATACGTACATAGTCTGATTATCACTATGAGGAATAAAGAAAAACCAAAATTATTGAACAGTGCATGGTGTATGTTAACTCCAAAGGTTGCTTGCACTATCTGGTTGAAGACCTTCCACTGTCTCCTGTCTGGAACCTGCTATTGAGGGTTTTTTACTGAGCTCAAAAGACTATCATAATCCTGCTCCAACTCTTCTCAAAGAGTTCTCCACTAGTGCCTTACCTTTGGAAATCCCGCACCTTATTGCAACTATCACTCTTCCTTTGACTTAGAAGGTTCTAAGTGCCAACATCTTCATCTGGTGAGAACTGATTGCAGGGGATTTGACGATACTGGCTCCATCCATTTCACATCCATTTGGATGCATTTTGGTGGTTCTTTAACATCCACTTCACCCGATTCCAAAATCTTGCCTAGAAGAGGCCTAATACTCATTAGTCCTTACCAGTCACTAATTTTCCTTTTCTACCCAAAGTATCCATATACCTAGCAAACTAATCTTATATTCTGACACCCTTTTGCCTATTTTAAATCTTACAAAAGCTTTCTGGTCACCAAATGTTCCGTACAGTACCTTCCCGAGTTCTTGGAGCAGAGGGCTAATTGCCTTAATAACTAGGGTTTCACTGCTCACTTATCTATTTCTCTCTCAAATGGATTTTTCAAGCCTTAACTCTCTTTTACATATTAGGATATGACAAAAAAATTTAGAAATCCATACAGGTACAGTACTGTACCTTCTACCCTGCCCGAGTTCTCAACTTCCTTTACCCAAACTCCTAACCGGGTTACTCTTACTCGCCTAGGGTTTGGTTTTGAGAATCATTACATGGCTTCTCGGATATTTTACTCCTACATTCATACAATATGTTGGCTCCTCTCCCATATTCATCTATACTCAGGGGAACCCCGTGGACAGTGATTATGGGAGAGCCATTTTTGGAACTAAGTATTCAGAAACAGCAAATGGAACCCTGTCAAATTCTAATTTCCTGACCTAAGAACAGAGATCTATGACACTACTCGATGGAACTTGTTTGTACAATGAAAGATGATTTTAGTCTATGCTATTGACATGAAATAGTGCAAGGTCTGCATTTACAACTCCTATTAGAGCCCTGTTGCAAAACACACGAAGATTGTAGAGGACCTTTTACAACTCCAAGACTATGAGCACAAAACACTAAGCTAACTCAATGCATATTGATTATAGGGAGAAATTCATCCTATAACATTCAAACAACACAAAAACAGTGATTAAACTGTATTTACAATGACTGTTAACCGACTGTTTCTCAAGAAGTCTGTGAAACTCAGAAAACATAGATTTTTACTATCTCTAACAACGCCAAATCTAACTACTATGCATGTGTTCTAAATTTAGGAACTATCTACAAGATGAATGATGCTAGAAAATGCTAAAGGAACCTTGAACTACAGTAAGAACAGTGCATAAAACTCATAACATCTGAATGTCAGAAAACACACGAGGTTTTCAAAAATAGAGAATAATCAAATCTGCCAACTGTTTCTTCTATTCCACAACAAAACTTTTAATTACAGTGTTCTCTCCCAGCTTACTACAAGTCATTCCCCTTATTTGGGATGCCATCTTCACATTCCAAGGGCAGTTGCTCATGTATTCCCTGATTTCAAGCGAAACCCAATGCATGCAAACTAACAATTCCCACATGCAACCATGTAAATCCGCCATTATCCTTGATTGTAGGACCTTGTTCTCCTTAAACTCGCATCAAGAGCTCTTTAACTATCCATGGAATCTCCAAACCACGAGGATAACTCACTAAATGCATTATAATCTACCAAATACTGTCCAAAGTTTAATAAAGGAAAAATTAACAATAAGATAATCTAATGAAGAAATTAGTCCTAGTGACTAATTCTCCACACACACAATACTTTCTAAAGCCTCAGTCTAAACACACAAACATTCCTGACTTGGCTAAAGTTAGTACAAGCCAAAACATAGCAAACCAAAATGGAGGTCAGCCTAGGTGCTCCTGCACCATCCTCCCCAAAACAGAAAATTCAATCCATCCTTGGATTGAGCAAATTGGGATCAATGCCCAACCTCGCGAACTTTGCCTCCTTGATCCATACTGCATCTGAATCTGGTTGTCCATGCCTCTTGATCAGATATTCCTTGTACTCCTTGGTCCTAGTCTTCTTATAAACCCTTGTGTCCAAGATTTGATCAGCTTGTTTGACTATAACAGGGGGCAGTTTGAGTTCTCCTACATCTTGAATGACTTCTTGGATGGTCTGATCCATGTTTGGTGGTGGTCCTCTGTAATGGACTAATTCTGCAACGTTAAAAATAGGGAACAGTCCACTGTCATTTGGCAATTGTACCTTGAATGCATTGTTGCCATACTTCTCCAAGATAGGACAGGGACCTATCCTCTTCATTTGCAACTTGTGAGGGACTCCTTTCTACAATCTAGCCTTGTTCAAATGGACCATCACTAAGTCTCCCATATTGAAGTGAACTTCTCTTCTATGCTCATCCACCTTAGTCTTATGCTTCATGGTATTTTCTGCCAAGGTCTTTCTGACTGTCTCATGAATTTCCTACATTGCACAAGCAAAATCATCTGCATAACCACTTCCCTTGACTCCATCCTTCAGCTCTCTCAGCTCATAAACACCCCTGGGATGTAAACCATACACAATTTCAAAGGGGCTCTTCCCTGTGGATCTATTGACTGTGTCATTATATGCATATTCAGCCTGCCCAATAATCTAATCCCATTGTTGGCCATACTCCTTGGTCAAGCATATTAGAAGGTTTCCAAGTGTTCTATTTACCACTTCGGTCTGACCATCAGTTTGGGGATGGTATGCAGATCCAAAGGACAGATTGGTGCCCATTCTTTTCCAAAGAGTCTTCCAAAAATGACTCATAAACTTGGTATCCCTGTCTGATACAATGCTGATTGGAAAACCATGAATCCTAACTATTTCCTTGAAGAAAAGTGAGGCTATTTGACTGGCATCATTGGTTGTTTTGCAGGGTATAAAGTGAGCCATTTTGTTGAATCTATCAACTACAACATAAACACTGTCCATACCTTGCCTTGTCTTGGGTAAACCAACTACAAAGTCCATGCTCAAGCATTCCCATTGCCTAGAAGGGATTGGTAGTGGCTAGTATAAGCCTGCATTTCAAGAAGTGCATTTTGCTTTTTGACACACTACACAACTCTCTACATATTTTCTGACATCTAAATTCATCTTAGGCCAAAAATAAAACCTTTGAACAAGCTCTTGAGTTTTGGTGATCCCAAAATGACCACTCAATGCACCATTATGCTTCTCTTGAATTAAATTCTCCCTAATAGAACCTCTAGGAACACAAAGTTGATTCCCTTTAAACAACAAATCACTTTGCAAGGTATATTCAGCATACTTGCTATGGAAATGGTTCTTAAACTCAAGGCATACCTTATAAATTTTTGCAAAGTCTTCATCATCTGCATATAGATCTTTGAAGTGATCTATTCCCATGCTCTTCAACTGGATTTCTTGTATGGTAAGAACCCTCCTGCTCAATGCATCAACAACTTTGTTGAGAGCTCCTTTCTTGTGCTTAATGTTGAAGGTGTAAGCTTGCAAGTACTCCACCCATTTCATGTGCCTGTGACTCAACTTCTCTTGTGAATTCAGGAAACTAAGTGCTTGAATGTCTGAGTACACAATAAATTCCTTGGGAAGCAAGTAGTGCCTCCACTTCCTTAGTGCTTGGACCAATGCATACATTTCAAGGTCATAAGAAGAGTACTTCTTCTTGGCTTCACTTAGCTTCTCAGAATGAAAAGCTACCGGTCTGCCCTATTGGCTGAGAACAGCTCCAATTGCTACATTACTTGCATCACATTCAATGGTGAATAGCTTCTCAAAACATGGCAACACCAAAACAGGTTGAGTAGCTACCTTTTCCTTCAGCAACTCAAAACTCTTGTTAGCTTGTTCATTCCACACAAACTTAGTTTTCATGCCTCCTTTAATGGTATCCAACATAGGAGCACAAATTGCACTAAATTGTTTGATGAATTTCCTATAATACTGAGCAAGACCATGGAAGCTTCTTACCTCTGTTGCTGTCTTGGGAGTAGGCCAATTAAGAATGGCTTCTACCTTGCTGCTGTCCATCTTCAAGTTGCCATGTGATAACACAAAACCAAGGTACACCAGCTCTATTTTGATGAACTCACACTTTTCCAGATTAATCTTCAGCTTCTCCTCCTGTAGCTTCTTGAAAATCAGCTCAATGTGTTGGAGGTGCTCTTCTCTTGTTCTACTATAGATTAGTATATCATCAAGATACACTACTACAAACTTCCCAATATAGTCCTGGAGAATTTCATTCATGAGTCTCATGAATGTGGAGGGGGCATTAGACAAGCCAAATGGCATTACTAGCCACTCATAGAGACCCTCATTGGTTTTGAAGGCTGTTTTCCACTCATCACCCTCATGTATTCTAATTTGGTGGTAGCCACTCTTTAAATCTATCTTGGTATAGTACCTAGCTTCACCTAGACAATCCATGAGATCTTCAATCCTAGGGATAGGAAACCAATACCTGATGGTTATCTTGTTTATTGCCCTGGAATCAGTGCAAAGCCTCCATTCTCCTCCTTTCTTGGGTGCTAAGACAGTGGGTACTGCACAAGGACTGATTCTTTTCCTAATAAGACCTTGGTCAAGTAGTTCTTGAATCTGCCTAGCTATCTCCTCATTTTGCTGGGGTGTCATCTTGTAGGCTGCTTTGTTTGGAAGGGTAGCTCCTGGTATCAAGTCTATCCTATGACTTATGGCTCTTTTAGGAGGTAAAGTTGCTGGTTGACCACTACTTACTATGTTCTCATAGGTCTGCAACAAGTCTTGAATCTCCTTGGGTAACTCTTGTTTTTCAGCTGCCTTCTCTTTGCTTGCTTCTCTTGGCTTGATCATTATTGCATAGCCAATGCCTTCTCCTTCTTCTAAAGCTTTTAAGAACTCTTTTTCACCAGTTATAAGCAGCTTAGAACCTGATGTCTACACTTCAGTGTCTTCCAACAAAGATTGAATCTTGTAGGTTACATTGTCCTTCTTGAAGGTGTATGAGTTCTTGGCTCCATCATGCATAGCTTGACGGTCAAATTTCCATGGCCTACCTAGGAGCAAGTGGCATGCATCCATAGGTAACACATCACATAATACCTTGTCTTTGTACTTTCCAATTGAAAACTCCACCCATGCTTGTTCATTCACCAAGACATGTTGACCCTTGTTGAGCCATGTGACCTTGTAAGGATTCTTGTGAGGTATTCTTGCTAATTTCAGTTTGCTGACTGCCTCCTCTGACACAATATTGTCAGTAGAACCTGAGTCTATAATCACCTTGCACACTTTTCCCATCATCTTACACTTTATCCTAAACAAAGATCTTCTTTGGCTTGGCTCTTCTTTGACCGGTTCCTTGATTAAGGTTCTTCTCATCATGAGATTCTCACCTTCCTCCGAGTTCAAGGGTACTTCTGATTGTTTATTTGCTGCAGCTGTCTCTTCTTGAATCAGATTGGTTCTCTTGTCTCCTCCATGAGAAGTGCCTCATTTCTCAGGGCATCTATAGGCTGGGTGTCCCAACTGGTTGCAATGATAGCATTTCATGTTGGTGAAGTAACTGCCTCTTCCTTGTCCACCACTTCTTCCTCTGGAGTTGAAACCTCTTCCTCTACCACCTCTACTGGAGCTTCCTTCTTGCTGATCAGAAAATTTGACTTCTCCTTGAGCTCTTGATTATAAGCTTCTTCCACTATAGCTCCCTCTTTGTCCTATGTTGTCTTTGCCTTTACCTCTACCTTTGGGGTTTTGTTCCTGCTTCTTTTTTCCTTTCTCCTCTATCTTCAAGGCCATTTGATAACATTGGCGTACTGTTTTGAAGTTTACCAAACTCATGTCTTCTTGAATAGACCACTTGAGTCCATTTAGGTACCTTGCTAACCTAATGCTTTCATCTTCAACCACTTTTGATCTAAGGCACAATTTTTGAAACTCTTCTGTATAGGTTTGGACATCCATGTCCTTTTGCCTCAGATTGTGTCTTCTCCTGTGCAATTGGACTTCATAATCATCTGGGAGATAAGTTTGCCTTATCTTGGTCACCATTCCTCTCCATGAAACTATGGGACCTTTGCCTTCTTTCTCTCTTTCTGATTGTACAAACTTCCACCATGTGAGAGCTGCTCCTCTCAACCTTGACTTGGCCACCTTTACCTTTTGAGCCTCTGTAATGCCATCACATTCAAAGTGATTCTTAATGCTCTCAATCCAATCTACTACTGAATCTGGATCCATTTGTCCACTGAAAAGTGGCACACCATCCAATGCTTTACCACTCAAGGCCTGCAATGCCTTCAAGAATGGTTCCTCTCCAAGAACAGGATCAGGCTTTGGAGCTTCCTCCTCCAATTCCACCTCTTTTTCCTTGGCTTCCTACTCTTCCTTTTTCTTAATCTTGTCCTTCACAGTGTCTGCTGTTTCTTGGACTTCATCCAGGAGTCTCTCCATCTGAGATATCCTTTCTCTGAGCAACCGGTTATCTTCCTCTTGCTCTTCTACCTTCTTTGCTAGCTCTGCATTTGCACCATGGTTCCTACCTCTGGTGTATTCTCTCCTACTGACTCAGTGGATTGGGTCATTAATCACAAGCCTTGAATCTACTCTCTTGCTCTGATACCAATATGGTGTATGTTAACTCCAAAGGTTGCTTGCACTGTCTGGTTGAAGACCTTCCACTGTCTCCTATCTAGAACCTGCTACTGAGGGTTCTTTACTGAGCTCAAAAGACTATCAGAGTCCTGCTCCAACTCTTCTCAAAGAGTTCTCCACTAGTACCTTACCTTTGGAAATCCCACACCTTATTGCAACTATCACTCTTCCTTGGACTTAGAAGGTTCTAAGTGCCAACATCTTCATCTGGTGAGAACTGATTGCAGGGGATTTCAAGATACTGGCTCCATCCATTTCACATCCATTTGGACACATTTTGGTGGTTCTTTAACTTCCACTTCACCCGATTCCAAAATCTTGCCTAGAAGAGGCCTAATACTCATTAGCCCTTACCAGTCACTAATTTACCTTTTCTACCCAAAGTCTCCATTGTACCTAGCAAACTAATCTTATATTCTGACACCCTTTTTCCTGTTTTAAATCTTACAAAAGCTTTTTGGTCACCAAATGTTCCGTACAGTACCTTCCCGAGTTCTTGGAGCGGAGGGCTAATTGCCCTAATAACTAGGGTTTCACTGCTCACTTATCTATTTCTCTCTCAAATGGATTGTTCAAGCCTTAACTCTCTTTTACATATCAGGATATGACAAAAACTTTTAGAAATCTGTACAGGTACGGTACTGTACCTTCTACCCTGCCCGAGTTCTCAACTTCCTTTACCCAAACTCCTAACCGGGTTACTCTTACTCGCCTAGGGTTTGGTTTTGAGAATCATTACTTGGCTTCTCAGATCTTTTACTCCTACATTCATACAATATGTTGGCTCCTCTCCCATATTCATCTATACTCAAGGGAACCCCGTGGACAGTGATTATGGGAGAGCCATTTTTGGAACTAAGTATTCAGAAACAGCAAATGGAACCCTGTCAAATTCTAATTTCCTGACCTAAGAACAGAGATCTCTGACACTACTCGATGGAACTTGTTTGTACAATGAAAGATGATTTTAGTCTATGCTATTGACATGAAATAGTGCAAGGTCTGCGTTTACAACTCCTATTAGAGCCCTGTTGCAAAACACATGAAGATTGCAGAGGACCTTTTACAACTCCAAGACTATGAGCACAAAACACTAAGCTAACTCAATGCATATTGATTGCAGGGAGAAATTCATCCTATAACATTCAAACAACGCAAAAATAGTGAATAAACTGTATTTACAATGACTGTTAACCGACTGTTTCTCAAGAAATCTGTGAAACTCAGAAAACACAGATTTTTACTATCTCTAACAACACCAAATCTAACTACTATGCATGTGTTCTAAATTTAGGAACTATATACAAGATGAATGATGCTAGAACATGCTAAAGGAACCTCGAACTACGGTAAGAACAGTGCATAAAACTCATAACATCTGAATGTCAGAAAACACACGAGGTTTTCAAAAATAGAGAATAATCAAATCTGCCAACTGTTTCTTCTATTCCACAACAAAAATTTTAATTACAATGTTCTCTCCCAGCTTACTACGAGTCATTCCCCTTATTTGGGATGCCATCTTCACATTCCAAGGGTAGTTGCTCATGTATTCCCTGATTTCAAGGGAAACCCAATGCATGCAAACTAACAATTCCCACATGCAACCATGCAAATCCGCCATTATCCTTGATTGTAGGACCTTGTTCTCCTTAAACTTGCATCAAGAGCTCTTTAACTGTCCATGGCATCTCCAAACCACGAGGATAACTCACTAAATGCATTATAATCTACCAAATACTGTCCAAAGTTTAATAAAGCAAAAATTAACAATAAGATAATCTAATGAAGAAATTAGTCCTAGTGACTAATTCTCCACACACACAATACTTTCTAAAGCCTCAGTCTAAACACATAAACATTCCTGACTTGGCTAAAGTCAGTACAAGCCAAAACATAGCAAACCAAAATGGAGGTCAGCCTAGGTGCTGCTGCACCAGTGCATTATTTAATGAGAAAGCGCAGAAGACTTCAAACAAGTAGGTGGAAACAAAGATGACAAGCTCCACATAAAGCACAGATAATTGGCAATGAAAATAAGAAACAGATGTTTAGATATATAAAGGTATCATAGGTCGGTGAAATTTGATGGAGATAAATACAAATGAAACATTAATGCGATATTTAGAGGATGGTGGTGGTAAGGAGCATTTATATTTAGAGGATCACGGTGACAAGGAGCAGTTATCTCCACTGAATGCAATCTAAGACATATTAACTCGACAGTCAAATCTCATCAAGGAAAAGAACTAGTGGGCAATTATATCTATTTCCCATCTATGTTAGACTCACTACACAAATACATGTTTGATCAATAAAACGGTGAGTTGGACAGGATTTTAAGCTTACTTTATTAGAACATTCCTTCTTACTAAATTTATTCCATAAAAAAATAAAATAATCACGTGTGTTTTAGTTTTTGCAATTTTATCGACTATTTTCAGCTGCTGCTTCTTTCTTTTCTTTTCTTTTCTTTCTTTCCTTTTTTTTGTTTTGCTGTTTTCCCCACCACTTCTTCAAATTCTTCCTCACTAGTATTGGCCTTTCACTTCTCGAATTTGGTGAGCTGCAACCTAAAATTAAGATTTTGACAAGGGTTTTAGAGTATGTTTATTAAAATGAAAGTGACTGCCATATGCCTGCTTTCTTATAATACAATATCTCCTGAGAAGTATAGGAGAGTTATGTTTGGGTGCTTCTCTTTTACCCAGAGGAGGACAATCCAGCTCCAGTCTTTTCATCGTGTTGCTTTCACATTAATTAGTTGGATTGTCAAAAATTAGACTTCATCGTGCATTAGGGGAGAGGATCCAGTAGTTGTGCACCCTAACTTCCCTCTTCTAATTATCTTATGTGGAAATTTCAAATTACTCCCAATTTTTTATAGCAACTTACTTGGCAAGTCCCCTACTTATAACTAAGTTTTCAGGGCCACATCAACATGCTTTTTGTCAAAGTGTCCAAAAAGGCCCAAAAAAAAAGTGAGACCAATACTTGTGCATTCACAGCATGTTTTATTGAGCATTGATGTGGAATCACATGATTGGTTTCTTTTTAGATCAAAGGAGTACATTTTGTTTAATTATGGGTAGTTATCATAAACACTAACAACTTTAAAGTCACAACTATTGGTCCAATATTGATAAAAATATTGGGCATTATATAAACAACTACTATCACAACTATTGAAACATGCTCAAGGTCCTCTCCCCTAATACCCACGAGAGAGAAAGTAGAAGAGACCAGACAAAACAAGTGAACGGGTGTGATCAATTTGATCGTCTTTCAAGGGTTCTTAGCAAGACTACACCGTTGATTAAAGTTTTTAGCTTGACCTCTTTCCAATTGAATACGCCTTCGTAAAATATTTATTTATTAAAAACTTATTCTTATTATTATTATATATTTCAAAGTTAATTAGTAATATTATTTAAATTTCTATATAACATATATTTTAAAATCAATTAAATTTAAATATTATATATGTTATAGTATAATAATTATTAAAATAAAAATAAAATTAAAAATTAAGAAGATTTAAACACATAATTTACTATTTATAAACTATATTTATTATATATTATAATGCAATCATTATTAAAATCGTAAAAAGAAAAATATATAAATTATATATAATGTAAAATAAATTATTTATAAGTTAAAATGAATTATTTATATGATATATATTATAATATTATAATTATTAAAATAATTAAAAATTTAAACATATAATTTATTATTTAAAAACTATGAAAGCCTACCATAGAAAAAATAATGAGACAAACCAAAACCAATCTCCATCAATTGTTGTTTCAATCTATATGCATTAAACAAAAATTCAATCTAAATATACTTCCAAAATCTTTGAGAGCGTTGAGGGATCGAACTGGAAAGCCTATCGACTTCATTCTCCATCGATGATATGACTTCATTTTCCATTGTAATGAGAAAAAATGCAAATGAAGAATAATATGTTGTGTGTTTCAACAAAGACCAATTAGGGTTAGTGCGATGTCGAAGGCATGAGACACTTTCCCCACTGGTTCCCCATGCTTTCCACCACGAAGTGGCTCCACCACTCACATTATACTGCGTTTCTTCCCCAGGTTTTTTACGCAATAAAACCACTCATTCGATCATTTCTCCATCACCTCCCCTCTCCGTCTCTCTTACGATTACCTTGCACTTCAACTCACCGACCACCGAGCCTGCTTTTATTCTCTCTCTTTTTTCACATCAGTCTACCTTCATGGCATCGAATTCTACAGGATGAACAGAAAGCTAGCCTACAAAGACTTCTCCATCAACTTCTGCAATTACATCATTCCTAAGCTTGTTTTTATCGTGCAATTACACCAACCTTCTTTATTGTGCAAATAGCTGTAGGAGTCTTCCACATGTTTTCCTTTCTCAAAAAGCTCCCTGTTTCTTCGACAGTTACGGCAACGTCAATCCTCCCCATACACGACGCACTATCTATGGTTGCATCGATTGCATGGATGCATGCCAATTTGTTCTTATCTTTTTTCATAAAAGAGTAAAGAAGCTCATTGGACAGTAATGAAAAGTGGCCGACAGATTCATTACTGTCCTATGAGCTTCTTTACTCTTTTATGGAAAAAACAAAGAACAAATTGGCATGCATCCATGCAATCGATGCAACCATAGGTAGTGCGTCGTGTATGCGAGGATTGACGTTGCCGAAACTGTTGAAGAAACAGGGAGCTTTGTGAGAAGGTTCACAGGAAATCATGTGGAAGACTCCTCCAGCTATTCGTACATTCGTACAGTAAAGAAGATTCGTGTAATTGCAGGGATGGAAAGAATCTGTCGGCCAGTTTTCACAATTGCTTTTCCAAAACGTGGTGTGACTTTTTCATTCCTACTTTTAAAATGACGTTTTCCAAAACGTGGTGTGACTTTTTCATTTCTACTTTTAAAATAATGTTTTCCAAAATGTGGTGTGACTTTTCATACCTACTTTTAAAAAATATGTAATATTATTGTATTTTTAGGCCGTGTCCTATATGATATCAATAGTTCACAAACCGCGAGAGACCCGGCAAGATGCTTAAATCAATCTCAGTCGTACATATTTTTCCGCGCTATTAGTTTCCGCTCCGGTATTTAGTGTTTCCTTACAGTAAGTACGATATTGAAAATGTTCTGTACTTCCGCGGGCTAGCTGGCTCCCCGCTAAATTTAATGCCATTTTAATAAGAATCTGGCCCTGTTCGTTGTAGCTAAATCTGACGGTGTCCTTAGCGGGAAGGACATGCAAAATTATTCGAACACATGGACCTGTCTCTGTTTTTCGCGAGGCAACTTGGCCGTACTCTAAAACCCTCGACGAAACCTTATTTTCAGGCTACAGCTCGCCGGCAAAATTTGCAGTAAAAATTCTTAAAGACACTCTTTGTTGCATTATTTCTTCGCGCTTAAGGTTTCCTGATATTTTTTATTCACTCGTTTCCACCGTTTTCACCATTTTGCTGTTTTTACCACTAATATTAAAAACAATGATATTCTCCTCCATTTCCGCCGATAATGCCATTTTAACTTCTTTCCTATTACCACCACTTCTATAAATTTATAGTTAGGATTCTAATTATAATTTTTAATTACTTTTATAATTTATAAATTAAAGTTATCATTTATATTTTCTATTTATTTTAGAATATTGTAATTAGTTTAATTTTATAAAAAAATATTTATATAATTTTATATTTGATAATATTATGATTTTATTAATTGAATATTAATTTTGTAATTTTAATTTTAATTTTTATTATTTTAATATATTTTTAATTTGATTTTTTATTCAAATTATAAATATATTTGTTTCTATTAGTTTACTATTTTTTAAAATTTATGATATTTGACATTTATAAATTTAACAAAAAATTAAAAAAGATTATTTTTTATTCAAATTTCATATATATTTATATTTTTTATCTCTATTAATAATTAGTAATTAGTAATTAGTAAATGTATGCAAAATGTTTCCTAATGAAAAATATTATTTTCAGCTATTTTCCATAGTTTTTCTACTGCTTCCCGCCGCTCCTCCAAACTCTTCCTCCCTGGTATTTGGTATTGACCTTTCACTTCTCCAATTTGGCGAGCTGCAACAAAAAATAAGGTTTTAACAAGGGTTTCAGAGTATGTTTATTAAAATGAAAATTACAAATCGTACTAATGAATACATTTAGGTTTTAACATTACGACATCCTTTATCCCAGGTAGTTAAGTATATATTAACATAATTAATATACAATATATATATTTTATATAATAAAAAGAAAAAATAGAAAAAATATAATTATTAATTATTAATTATTATATTTTTAAATAAAACTATTGAATACATATATAAAATGATTATAATTAATAATTAATAATTATTATAATTTTATATTTTACAAAATTAAATTATGATCAAAATTAGTAATTAGTAAATTTATGAAAAAAATAGATCAAAATTTATCCTAATTGACCTTTCACACTTCCTTAGCATACCTATTGCACACTAAGGTACGATTTCTAGTATATATTAGCATTGAAAAAACTTTAATAATTCTTTGCAAGACTATAGATGAAATATGTGTGAAACACCTGTTACACTAGCACTTGCACTCGAAGGAGGTGCAAGGAATATGTCGATAGAATTATATAGGTACCTGCAAATTTGAAGGTTAGTGACATAACAAACAAGCCTAGAAAATTCTCCTAAATCTTTATCCTTAAAAAGTCAAAACCCAACCATGAAATTTTAAGGAATTTCGTCTAGTTTGGACTTAGAAAAAGATATACTAAACTTGTAGATCAACCCCATAAATGAGGGTTTGAGTAGGCCTAAGAATACAGACAAAGACATAGTTGTGTTGTAAGATGGATCATTATCTATTGATGGTACATAGACAACCTATTTGAACACTTCAGTGTTTTAACTCCCATGAGTCCAACTGCAACCCAAATAAGAAAATTTTATTTATAGTTACATAAAAAGTCAATACATTTTTGACATGACAAAGAAGCAACATAACTAAAACTAACCCATTAGAAGGACACTACATTACATATTAGAATTTATGGGGATTATATAGTATATACACAAAGATTGGCCGTCATTGGTCATGAGATTTTTTATGACAATAACTTATCATCTAATCCACAACCAAGAACACTCATTCTCACCACCCATGTTGCATTAGTAAAATCATTAGGATTTGCTATGTTATATAGCATGAGAAGTGCTTATCTTTAAAGTCTATTGTACTCAATTGGTGCAGCTACAAAGTAAGGCATCTTTTGCAACAAATCTATGGCCAATGTCAGGCATAGGTGGGTGGATGTAGAATTAAGATTAGAAAATAAATCTCACTTTAATGACTAAAAAGCTTCAAATCCATGACATGTATGCAAAATATATAAGCATAAATATAATTATCACAAGTAAAGCCAAATTTCTTAACCTTTGCCAACTACTTCCTTGTTTGTGCCAAATTGGTAACTTTAGAACAAGGACTAGAATAGGGTGAGTTTTTGCTAACTATATGTGCAATCTTCATATCATCAAGATTGCTTGGCTTAAAAGTTTCATTCTTGGATTTCATTTACTAGTGTCCAACAATCTCCCCAGCTCAACTTGTTGATGATTGATGGATGAGACTTTTTCACTGAATCCCTTAACATTGGGGATATAAAGTAGCCCTAATCCTGGGATGCATGTAACACTTTTAAGGCCCACATTTTGGCAGAGAGCTGGCCCACTAAAGATTTGTGATGCATGATGCATTTCTTAGCAATTGAGTATTAATTTTACAACAAAACAACCACCTGCTAAATTTTTATTTAGTACTAGTCCATTTCCATGATAGGACAAAAGCGTATTGTAAGTAATAATCTATCAATGTACTTTGTAATTGATCCTCTATTAATTTTGTTTCTTCTATCACAGGGAAAACAAAAGGCCTGCACCTTTGGCACTTTAATAGATTTCACTTCCATTGTCTTGTTCCTATAATCATCTTTCCAAAAATATTTTTCATGGGATCTTGTTGAGCCTAAAACAGAGCTTACAAGAAAATTTGTGGTTTTGTTATTTGTCTCCTTATTACTTTTCTTTTCTTTTAATTCCATTTTCTAAGGATACTACTTAAAGCCATTAAATATGAAAAGAGTCTATCTCACAATTTTTTTATATTTGGAAAGAGAGCTATGCTTCTCTGGATGTTGGAACTTGTTGAGCGTGATGATGTTTTAGCACACAAAGCCATTAGAAAGTGGGGTTCAAAAGCCATAGTTCTAGTAGAAATTTGTTGTTCTCGATCTCCAAGTGAACTACTGCTCCAAATCTAAATATGTCTTCAATCATGTTCTAAGTTTTTGTGAATGTACAATTATATGTCCATGAATTTTAGGTTGTTTTCCCACCTTGACGTAACCCTCTTTGGTGGCATTAAGATGTGTGACCCAAATGCTTTCAAATCTAAAATTTAGCTTCATTTCTATTTCTTATTTTGAAGTTTTTTAACAATGATCAGATGGTGTGGCATCCTAGATGTGCTTATTAATTTATTCTTAACAATGATCCAATGACTTGTTAGCATGATCTGATCAATTCTTTCCACAATACTTTTTCTCCTTTTTCTTCTATTGGACCAAGTGATATCTATCTTGGAAGCTGGGATCAAGCAGCCTAACCCCCTGAATAACCTCCATGAGTGTTTCCATTATACTTGTGTTGAATCTATTGCCTCAGTTTTTTTCATATATGTGTTGTAAGTTCAATCATTATCTATTGATGGTACAAAGATGACTTATTTGAAAACTTCAGTACTTCAACTCCCACGAGTCCAACTACAACCCAAATGAGAAAATTTTATTTGAAGTTACATAAAAATTCAATACATTTTTGACATGACAAAGAAGCAATAGAACTAAAACTAACCCATTAGAAGGACACTGCATTACATATTAGAATTTTTGGGGATTATATAGTATATACACAAAGACTGGTCGTCATTGGTCATAAGGCCATTCTTAAGCACCTTGTTACATCAAATATGGCCATGTACTACAAAACTATCAGAATAAGTTAGATATGCAAAATGCACATAGGTTACTTCATAATAACTATAGAGAAAATAGTGTATGTTCAAACATAGTCCTATAGCAAGTGTTTAATTAATAACAAACTAGTAAAGATTATTGGTTATATTGCTAATTCTTGTGCTTTAAGACAAACCAGTAGTGAAATTTTTAATTACTTAAATGAAAAGACATCTATGATAATAATTAGAAAATCATTGACTTTGCTCTGCAACCTAGGGTTTGGTAGTTTCTCAACGTGTGTAGGTGGGGGAGGCTTGGTCCTCCTCCACACGGGCCTTAGAGTGGCAACATCTTCTCTCCCTAGTTTCACTAATGAGACCTGGCAAGCAGTCAAATGAACTATGTTTGGAGATTCAGCCCCCCAGATGGTGCTTTTGATAAACTGGTTCCTGAAGGCGGAAACCACTCTCAATCGAGGTCATTCCGGGACATTGTGGCTAGCGTGGAGACAAATTTCCCAAAGGGCATGGGTTTCTCAGTGCAAGATGGTAGCAGCGAGGAGTTTGGGGGACACGGAAGAGGTAAGTGCCCTCTTGGCCCCCAAAAAATTGACATTATGGTTCCAAATGATAAACCTATAGATGCTTTGTGTGAACAAGATGGTAAATTAAAAAATGTTGCTATTTTCTTGGCCACCTTGGACATAAATAAGGTTCTGGTGAGAAATTTAATGGATGAGTGGTTGGCAAATGTATGGGGGAGAAAACTAGGGATTTCATTTTTTCTGTAGAATGATACAAAAAGGGCTTTATATCATTTTTATGAAGAATCATGAGATGTAGCAAAAAACCCTAAACAAGCAGTTTTGGAATATTGGGGGTAACATTTTTTGGGTTGTGGCTTGGTTGCCTGATGCCCTAGAAGATGAAGTTTTGGCTTTGTCTAGCCCTAGCTGGTCATCAAAAACATACCCCCAAGACTGTGGGAATTTATCCCTCTCCTTCTTGAACCATATGGAAAACTGCTAAGAATTGACAACACCATATCCATTCTTTCCCACGCGAATGCCAGGGTCCTAATTTCTATCCTGCCCAGAGTGGATCTACCAGATGCCTTGCTTCTTAAACTAGGCAATGGAGACAAAATGTGTGGCATTGAAGTGCTCGGTGGTCTAAATGCCTGCTATCTTTGTAGGAGAGAAGGGAACATAAGGAGGAATTGTCCTCTGATTGCCAAAAAAACTAGCAATATAAAGAGTCAACCAAAAAACCAAGAAAAAACTAGGGCATGCCATGATGCCACAAGCCCCTGTAAATCAAATGGTGAGGTCAGCAATCAGGATCACAATCAACCACCTGCCAGGTGTGGTTTTCAGAAAATAAAAATAGAACATGAGGAAATTACACCAAGTTCCTCAAACCTTGAATGTGCTTGGGGGATAGAGGTTTCCCCATTGTTAACTACTCTGGGTGGCAATGTAATAGTTGAAATCCCCAAGATCTCTTGGAGCCATGGTCTGGAGACATAGAGGATGGCTCTTGGGATAGTGATGAACTTTCTGAAACAACAGGTATAGACTTAGACTGGGACATGGATCACAAATCGGAGAGAATGGAACTAGAAACACAAATCAAAAACCCTGTATCTTTGGACGCCTTAGTTCCCATGAAGAATGGAACCCCAGAGGGTGAGGAACATCCTCCCCCCCATTGGAAGGCTCCAAAATTGACTCCCAAGCAAGGGACAACATAGAGAGGAGCCTAAACCAAGAAACTAAGGCACTATTTGAGGGAAACTCCAATCTGAATAAGACAACAAATAAGGAGAGGAAAAATTCCCAACAGCTAGAAATAGAGAAACTAAGAAGTAGATCAAATGGGGGGAAGGAAAGGATTTTGTCCCTAACAGTGAATCTTACTACTTTAAAAACTTTAGAATCTCTAAGGAAGACCTCGACAAAAATAAAGTACTGGGAAATGGAAAAATAGAGCCAGGAAAAGTGAAAAACATAATTAATGCCTTGGAGACCAATCTGATGCCGACTTACAACCAGCCTGCCACCATTGATGTACTTGTTGCAAATCTGCATGTGGCCAAGAATGCTCTAGGTGATCCCCATTCTGGGAATGGTAAGAAGTGCACCAATGATGGAGAGTTTGGTGTAAGTGGGGGTGAGGTTGAGCTCCCCAAAAACAACACAACTAGCCCAAGTGATACAACTCTCTCTTGCCAAGAGGGTATCAAGGATCAAAACATGAACAACTGTGTTACTCCAAATAACGGCTCAGAGACCACTGAACCTTTTGAGGCTACTAGGGAGCAGACTCCTAAGGGAATCACTAAGGGAGAGGGTAATGTAGACATTCCCCGTAGGTCAAGAGGAAGAACAAAGTAAGGGAATGAGACTATAATCCTTGAAGGAAAAGGAAATCTCAAACTCCTGACAAAACAAAAAAGGAAGAAACTGAGTGTCTTTACTACAAGCCCAATTCCCAAAAGATTGGAAGTTGACCAGAAGGTCCCTAAATGTTTTGAAAACTTCAAGTTTGATAAAGAACAAGCCTTAAATAAGTGCCCTAATGACTCTTAACTGTATCTCGTGGAATATAAGGGGCCTTGAGTCTCTAGATAGGAAGAAAATTGTCAGTAGATTCCTCAATAGTTGCAAGGAGAAAGACATGGTGTTGCTATAGGAAATCAAAGCTACTGGGTTCATGCTAGATACAGATCTCAACTTCATATGGAGAGATTCGATCCACTTTGTCACCCATCATGAGAAAGGTAGGGGGGCAACAATCATCCTCTCCAGAGATTGGGGACAATATGTGGTCAGGCAAGGGGTCTCACCTTGCAATCATGTTGTTTGGGTAATATTGAAAAAGAGAGAGCTCTCATTTGGCATCTGCGCAATCTATGCCCCCAATGAATATAGTGAAAGGAGTAATGTCTTGAAATGTTTAAGTGAGCTTGACAGCCTCCCTTGGATTCTTGGGGGGGACTTTAACATGATTGAAAGACAAGAGGACAAACTTGGTGGAGTTGATATGGATTAGAAGGGCAACGAGAAATACTTCTGGCTGAAAAATGAAGAACAAACTGAGATTGATAGACCCACTAGAGGGGCAGAAGAAGGACTTCCCCAACATATGGTATACCTAGTGTAACACCTAGAAGGGCAGCAAAAGGATCTATTGTAGGTTGAATAGATTCTATTTGGACAGAGATTTCTTCATCCCTGAGCCTCTTAGAGATGGGTGCAAAGTGGAGATTCACCCCTTCACCCTATCTGATCATCACCCCATAAAAATAAGGATATCCTTCAGCAAGGGACCGGGGGTTGTGAGGAGAAAAGATGGGGGCTTTCTCCTCAACACCAAACTACTTCAAGATAAAGACTATTGTGATGCCATCAAAACACTTAGAATATTAAACAATGGCCTACACAAGAGTAAAAGTTCCATAGAAAGATGGAATTTGAATGTCAAGGGGTGGAAAACTCTTTTTCAAATTGTTGGTAAAAAGAAAGAAATGGACAACAAGAAGTTGGAGGGTATTCTGCAAGAAAATCTGCTACAGGCAGAAGCAGGGTTCCAAAAAGACCTCGGGAATGAGAACCTAGCTAGCAAGATGTCCTTAGCCAAGGACTCACCAAGAAGGCTGCAAAACAACAGAATTCAAAGTTGAAGGTTAGATCCAGGACTAATTGGTTGGAAAATGGTGATAAAGGCTCAAAGTTATTTTTTAATCTGCTAAGAGAAAAAAGTTTTAAGGAGCACATAGAACAACTTTAGGTAGGTGAGGGAGCTTCTAGGGATCAAGAGGTAATTAAGAACCAGTTTTTCCTCTTCTACAAAAACATTTTCTCCTCTCAGGAAGGTGGAAGTCGCGGGGCTAGTGCAAGGAGGCTAATCAATGATATCATCCCAAGGAAATTAGAAGGGAAAGAGGTGGAAAAGTTTTTCCAGGAAGTGTCCAAAGAGGAAATTCAAAAAGCAATTGATTCCATGCAAAATGATAAAACCCCAAGTGCTAACAGTCTTCTAGCAGAATTCTATAGATCCTTCAAGGAGTGGATAGTGGAGGATCTCTTCTGTGTCTACAAGGAGGCGTTGGAGATGGGCTCTCTAGGGAGGGACATCAACAAAGGTATTATCAAGTTGCTCCTGAAGGATGGGGACAAGACCCAAGTGAAGAATTGGAGACCCATAACACTGCTAAATGTCTCATACAATATTTTGGCCAAAATTTTGGCAAGGAGACTGCCTAATGTTCTGCCTAAACTCATCAGTACAACTAAAACAGGTTTCATCAAAGGCAGATATATCTTGGAAAACCTCCCTACCAGCTAGGAAGCTCTAGAATGGGCCAAAAACACCAAGCAGGAAGCTGCTATCTTATTGCTGGATTTTGAAAAAGCGTATGACAGGATTGAATGGTCATTTATAAGGCTCAGTATTGAAGCTTTTGGGTTCCCATAGAAATTTTGTAGCATGGTAGTCACTTTGTTCAAAGATGCAGTTGCTCAGGTTGATGTAAATGGCTCCCTTATAGAAGAGTTTTCTCTTGAAAGATCAATTAGGCAAGGATGTCCACTAGCCCCTGCTCTATTTGTGATTGCATCAGAAGCACTATACTATGTTCTCAGGACCGATATGAGTTCCCCAAAGGTAAGAGGCATAGTATTGCCAAACAATGATGAACTACTAAATGTCCAGTTTGCAGATGGCACAACTCTTTCCCCCTTGTTGGAAGAAGAGAATATCTCCAATTTGATGAACTAACTGAACATATTTTTCAATGCTTCAGGCACAAAATCATCTCTCTCTAAGTCAATCTTCCTAGGTTGGAATGATAGGCCCCCTGATTGGATTGAAAAATTTGGTATACAATGGGGAGGCCCATGCAAATAGGTGAGCTATTTGGGAATCCCTTTTGCAGTGAGTTTGAACCTTAAGGATCTATGGGAATGGATTAAAAGGAAAATTGAGAGGAAGTTGGAGAAATGGAACAAGAATTATCTTACCTTGGCAGGAAGAATACAAGTCTGCCAAAATATCCTCTCCTCTTATAGTCTGTATTTTGCCTCGATGTGGCTTTTTTGCAGCTACCAAGTAGATCAGATTCAAAAAAGAATCTAGGGATTCCTCTAGTCAGATGGAAAAGGGGGTAGAAAGAGACATGATATAAAGTGAAGCTGGTGCTATGTAAGAAAATCTAAAGGTGGGTTGGGTCTTAAGGACCTGAAGATCCGGGGCATTACACTAGCTGCTAAGTGGATCTTCAAGACTTTAGATGGTAACGAGCCATGGAAAGTCTTAGTCAGAAGAAAATTTCAAAGGGAAACCCCGAAGATCAGAAAAAGTTGGAGGAACCTCCCCCTCAGTGATCTCCTTAGTTGTTCCTCCCTATAACCCCAAAAGGTTTAGTGGTTTTCAAAGCATTTGGAAAGTGTGGGAAGTGGTAAAAGGGCACATTCATAATTCTCAGGCCACACTAATACATTTGACAACAAAATCCGACAAAACTGTTTGAAAAAATATGTAAAATTCGATGTTCATTAGGTGCTTGTAAAATTTGATGTGTAATTTTCAATTTTTGAAATTTTATCCTTGACGTTCGTCGAAATTTTGATGAAAATGGGGCTCGTCGAAAAGTCGGCTATCATTTTCGTTGAATTTTCCACAAACAGGAAAAATAGAAAAAAAAAACAAATTGTGGCCACATAAAGAAAAGTGAGTTCGCACTTGATTTATTGCAACCATGTTTTTCTCTACTTGAGATAGTTTGTGGAGAACTAAGGATGATTTTCTTTTGAAAAATTAGGAAAAATTCAAGAGGATATCGCTAGGTTGAGGGTAGTAATTGTCTTTTTGCAGAATTCAATTGTGAAGTCAAATTTGTAGTTCCAAGTTTGAAAATCATATTTTAAAGCAACATTATCTCATCAGATTTCATTTTTAGAGTTTAAGGGTTTTGAGAATTTTATGTCCAAATTTTGTTGTGTGGAATCACCATAAAATCACAACCAAGGAACAAATTCTTGTGACTGTAATTATGTGATCCATAACTCTATTGGTCATGTGGGACAGTTGTGCTATAACAAATATAGGATGCATTCATGTGTAACCCAGGTTTAATGTGGCTATGTTGTGATAGAAATGAAGGCACTCATATAATGTAGTTAATTCAAGTTGTATAATGTAGGTGTCAATCATCATTGGGTGCATTCAGGTTGTCTCAAGTTTAACAGGTTAGGATGTAATTATAGCATGATCAAAGAGTGATTACCTCTTGTTGCAATAAAGAGCCTATATCTCTGGTTGATATGCAGAGTGGTTGTGTTATATCAATTATGTAGTGCATTCAAGCACAACCCATGTTTAATGGGCTATTCTAGAGAGTGATCAAGATTTTCTAAACCTTATGAATGTTACTTGACATATATTTGCATAATCTCAAATTCCTTCAGAGGCTTTTGAAGTATCAATGTATCCTATATAGGGTTTAGAATGATTTATTTTAATTAGAAAAATAAATAAATGATGTATTTCCCTATAATTAGATAATGTGGAGATCTCCTAAATCTTCCCCAGCACACTATCCTCTTTGGCACGGTATTCATTACTCCAGCTACTAGGGTTTTGCATGTGACATCTTTAATATCTTCATGACTATGGCTTTTAAATAGATCTAAGTCTTTGCTTTAATCCTTTTCATGATAACCCTTGAGTTCCATAATCCACCTTCAATCTCTTCTAAGAACGTTGTCTTAAGCTAGACTGCATAGTATGCATATAAAGCAAGTCCTTCATACCTACCATTGTTCCAAACCACCACTCACTGCCTTGCTTAAAATGTTGCCTCCATAAGCACAATAACATGTTTTAAAATCATGATTACCAGTGATTGACCATTAAGGTCACCACTTTCATCATGAATATACAATGAGATTTTTGTCTTCAAACTCAAGGCATTATGGAAGATAACATTGTGAATTGTTTGTTGTGTACGATTTTATTTTCTTGCACATTTACTGCTTTGCTAACTTCCTTTAAGACTGGGTATTGCACCCTCAGCTGCAATCTTAAACAACTCACTCACTATCACTTGAAGATTTCTTTCATCAGCATCCTTCTATAAAATCAAACTATGCCCTATAGACTGCCTACATGGGACTCATTGTATCATGGTATTGTATTTCTTAAGATCCTTCAACCTTATTGACACTACTTCACAATCCACAAGGCATTATTCACTATTCTCCCATATTTGATGAGTCTCAAAACACTGCTCAAATATGCAATCCACTACCTCCATTATACATTAATGGCTAAGAAGAAACATTGAACCTATAATTACCACTGTTACTTCATTTGGACAATCATTCCCTAATTGCATTTTCCTTGTCTAACACTACCAAAAGCATTTGAAAAACCCTTAAGGTCAGCAAGGGGGTAAGGAAACTCACTGTTAAAATCTCCACTTTACTATGCAAGGTTTGAACTTTATTATCTTGTCACTGCTCAACCTCTTTTTGACTGTCACATCTCAAGTGAATGTCATTCTTCTTATCGTAGATTGCATTTACAAATGTCACTAAGCTACATAGTGTGCTTGTTATTGGCTACAATCTTTAGATTGCAAGATTTTGTTATTACCTACAATGTCTCAATCATTCTAGTATTGCAACATCACTAATCCGCTATAGTTATTGTTTATGTTTCTACGGAGGCCTAGGGTTTGTACCCTAATCATGCTCTTACCAATGCTTCTATTTTTTTTTATTAGGGAGCTCTCTCAATGTTGAGGGACCTAGGGATAAGATAATCATAAGAAGTGACACATTTCATCTTTAACTAAAAGGATAAATTTGTATTGACATTAGAAATGATGATTCCGACTTTTTGCTCCTTAGGAATGGGTCACTTACTCTTACTAGCTCGCTACCTCCATTGTTGTAGGAAGTTTGTGATCAAGTTCAATATTCTGATTTTAGGAGTTTTAATGGTTAGAAATCATATTAAAATAAGAATTTAAAATAAGTTTTAGAATTATCATTTGAAAGTTCTTTTTGGGGTCATTAACTTCAGACTATCTTCTCTTTTGCAAGGGTGGTTGCATGCCAAATTTTTTTTGTGTAAAATATCAAAATTATTAGATTATGTTACCTGTCTATGAATAAAAATTATTGGAGTGTGAGTTTGATATTTCTTTAAGATCTAAATAGTCAACCTTGAAAGAAAAATCATGTTAGATAATATTAGTCTAGAACAAAATGAAGAGACACTTGATAGATCATGGGCTAGATTGACAAGAAAGGGTGATAGGAAATGTTATTGTCCTTGCAATAATTGCAAGGGCTTAAAGATGAGATGACTTTTAATCACAACAACTGAGAAACATTGTAGGCAACATGGTCACGTTGAAGGGGGGAATGATTATCGTCCATTGGTAAGTTGTTCATTATATGTGTTTATATTGATTGAATTTGTAAATGTTTATATCATTTTAACATTTTATATATATATATATAATCACTTGATCATGATCATGGTTTATTTGTTTCAATCATTATTATAAAGGTTGGGCACCCTAGGGCAAATGATATGGATTATCACGGCCCGGAGAATGTGGTTTTGCAAGCGGACAAACATGGAGTTGTGAATATCGAAGATGAAGTTAATGATCCTATGGAAGAAGATGATCATGCGCCAAAAAACACAGTTGAAGATGATGGTAGGAATACATTGATCCATGACATATTTAGTGGCAGAGATGATCATGATGATCGAGATGAGTTTGATGTTCATGATTTACCTGTACTTGACAAGGCATACGGGCCCCTTTATGAAGGCTTCAAAACAACTCTTCTCTCTATTGTATTGTTGTTGTTGAACTTGAAGGTTATGAATGGTTTATCAAACATAGCAATCTCACGGATGTTAAGGTATGTTATTTATGTCATCTTTTTTCATCTATTTGAATTGTTGTTAGTTCATCACTAGTAAATAAAGGATGAAATATGTACCATAAATATTCTTTATATGAATAAATTATTTTTTGTTGTAAATTGATTGGTGAATTTTTGTTACCACCATCAAATATTTTACCTTGCTCATACCAAGATTTATGTGCCATTATGAAAGATATCAGAATGTAGTATCAAACAATAGATGCATGTCCCAATGATCATATTATATATCATAAACTACAGGAATTTGCAACAGAATGCCCAGAATGTCATATCAGTAGATATGAACAGATCAACTAACAAAAAAGGTGCCTTGCAAGATTCTTTGTTATATTCCCATAATTCCACGTATGCAACAATTATTTAGGTGTGAAAATTTAGTGCAATTGATGGATTACCATGCACGGAATAGAAGTGGAGATGACATTCTTCAAATGCCTGCGAATGGTTCTGTATTTAGGGACATGGAGGGAAAATGGCCACACTTTAAAGAAGAACCTTGTAATCTCAGGCTTTCATTGGGAGAGGATGGTGTCAATCCATTTGGAGAGCTGCAATCTATTTACTCAGTGTGGCCTATTTTTGTTATCAACAATAACATTCCTCCATGGATGTCAATAAAGAGGGAGCACATAATGTTGTCAATGATTGTTCCAGGTATTTGTTTACATCAATTTTCTTTAACGTAGTAGCATTTCATTTGTCTTATTTGTTTCATAATGACTTATATTTTTTCATTTAATAGTCATGTACATTAATTTATATATATTGCAGTAAAATGGTTATAATAATTATGTAATGTTTATGTTGATTCAACTAGGTAAGTACCAGTTAAAGATATGAATGTATATATCGAGCCTCTTATCGACGAGTTACTAAAGTTATGGAATGGCGTCACTATGTATGACGTCTCCAAACCAATAGGACAAAGACAATTTCAATTCCATGCAATGCTTGTATGGACAATTCATGATGCCCCAGGGCTAACACATTTTTGTGGTATGTTATAACGTTCGACTGCACTTTAACAATATTTAATTTGATGAACTAGATATCATGAATATTTTTAAAATAATCTATTCATTATCTATAATTATAAAAACTGACATATTTAATCCAATTATATATCATCTTGCAGGTCTTCAAACAAAGGGAAAATTTGCATGTCCAATTTGTGGTCCAAAGATGAAATCTCATCGTTCAACAAGTTTAGGAAAGCAGGTGTTTGATGAGTATAGACACTTCCTCCATAAAAATCATAAGTATCAAACTATTGAAAAACATATTTTCAATGGGAAAGAGGAGACTACATCAAAACCACGAAGAATGTCACCTTGCCTATGGAAGTTGGAATATAATAGAATTAATCGTCAAGGTTATACATCAAATCAAATTGTTTATCTATCATATTTGATATGTTTTGAATTTATATTTTTATATTGTGTTGTGTTTACTCATGTTGTAATTGACAATGTCGATTGTCATTGTTATTTTTTTAACTTATATGCTTGATGAAGGTCATCAAGGCATTAATGGTCGGTTTCCACAGGGACTGAAAAGTTATCCCAGACAATTTAGTAGGTTGGCCGCTATGAGCAGCTACAAATTGTGCATTTGTTTGATACAATGCATATCAGAAAGAATATAATATAAACGTTATGGAAAATAATGGATGGAAGGCATGACGAAGAAAAAATTGTCAAAATTTGTAGTGACATTCAGGAAGCCAATTATGCAATGAAAAATGTTATTCAATTAAATAGTGATGGAGACCAAATTAATATAAGTGCCCTTCCTTGGTTATTAACAGAGCAACAAAGCAATGCTATAAAATAAGTCATACAAAAAATTCGATTTCCCACAGGATTTGCTGCAAACATAAATAATATAATAACAAAGAAAGGTGAATTTGGGTAAGGGATGAAAATGCATGATTGGCATACCTTCATTAAGGTAATTATTCTAGTATATTATATACACTTGTATAATGCATGTACTTTTTAGTGTATTGTGTTTACTACTTTTAGAAAAATAATGAAAAGATCATTTTATAATTATTACAGTACGTTCTACCTCTATGTCTCCCAGACAACTTTGACAACAATGTCAAGCAAGTTATATATGATCTTGGAAAATACATGAGGTAAGTAGCGAGATTTGTTCAATTCGTTGTATACATCTTATATTTTCCATTTGTTTTACTTGTTATGTAATATACTATATATTTTTGTTAAATATCGTTAATATATTTGCTCGAATCACTTGTAGATGGCTATCATCTAAAGAAATCCATAAAAAGATATAAATTATTGGAAGAGAAAAATTCCTCGTCTAATATGTGAAATGCAAAAGTGTCTACCTTCAACATTTTTCAATGCACAAGAACACTACCTCATACACCAAGTTGAGGAGATTGAATTGTGTGGACTTGTACACACAAGGTCAATGTGGATGGTTGAGAGACACTTGAAATTTTTGAAGGCTTTGGTTAGACAAAGCTCGAACATCCTGAGGGTTCTATGGTGGAAGGATATATGGTATACTAGACCATGGTGTACATTAGTGAATATCTTCATAAGTTTGCAGCGAAGATCCATTTAGATCACATTTGGGATCCCAACTCCATTAACAAATTCAAAGGGGAGTACCTGTTGGGGAAAGGTAGATTTAAGAAAGTGAGATAATTATAAGATGGCCATGGAGATTAATTAGAATGCATTTTACATATGGTTTTTATGTATATTGTACTTATTTAATTTTTAATCTTCAATATACATCAATTATAAATTAAGGTCGTATACTGTGGTATTCAACTAATTATACGTCATTTGTGAATTTCAATTTATTTTGGTACAATTGGTCGAGAGTGGAATGCACTACATTTGTACGTCACCACCAATCTTGATTGGATGACGGTATGGATTGAACGATGTCAACAATTTGGTCATGCATTAACATGGGAAGGTGTGGCTTCATTGGTTAAAGAAGCTCATCGTAATGGAGATTCCAATGTTACACAAAGGGAAATTGATTTAGCATATGGTTTAATAGATAAACATGTACGTATAAATATATTAATCACCCATATTATTTAATTATTTTCAAGTATATTGATGTATATATATCTTGAGATTGTTTTCTTTGCATACATTCGGCCAAGAATAAATATGTTTATCAACTGACGATATTGCAATAATTTTTACATGTTTGACATATTGCAGGTGAAACACCACAAGGCTATGTGGTGCAATGGTTATAAATTTCAAATCAAAATGTTGGATGACATGAAGAAAACTTGTGATTCTGGTATAACTAATCTTTCAAGTGACTAATGTTTCATCTAGAAGTGACATACATCCAGAAGTCTCAGAAAATTGATACTATGGGATTTTGAATGATATACTTGAGTGTGACTTTAAGTTTGAGTGTGACTTTAAGTCCTTAGATTAATTTTGTTCGTCGTTCTATGGTACATGCTACGATTGAATGAAAATGATCTTGAGAGAACTGTTATTGAACATGATAATGGATTTACCATGGTTAATACAAGGTTGATTGAGCAAGTTGGAGATGAGCCCTATGTTCTTCCAAGCCAATGTGAGCAGGTATTTTACTCAGAGGTTCCAAGTAAACCGGGTTGGTCATTTGTTGTTAGACAGTATCCAAGAGGAAGGCCGGTAAAGTATAATGTGGTGGAAGAAGAAGATACCGAAGAACTAGAAGATGATGTAGATGATGATCAGGATCAACGATTAGTTGATGATGTCCCTGACGAAGATGTCGAAGAGGAGGAACTAGATGATGATGATGTAGGAGTTAATGTTCATGAAGATGACATCCGTGTGGATGATGACATTATCGAAACTGATATTGATGACAATGATGATGATATGACCAATCCTTACAATGTCGAATTTGAATCGGATGATACAGACAAAGAGTTGGATGAAGAAGAAGATCAACGACATTGAAATGTCTAAGTTATGTGATTATATTATCTATTTGATATTAATTTCTTGATAGAATTATATTTGACTAGTGTGGTTACATAATTAATTCATGATGTTTTTAATTTTTATGCCAGTACATAATTAATTTAATGATGTACTTTTTAATGTTTGAAAGGTCAAAAAATTAAAACATTTCAATAGTGATGTTAACAACCTTGAAATTAGTGTGTTTTATGTTTCATGTGATCATAAAAGATTAAAAAGTCAGTTGTAGAGGTGGTTGTTTAGTGGTTGACGTGTATGTTGGTTCTTTTTACAATGTAACCAGGTTTGTCTTCTAATATACCTATGGAATTGCCAATTCCAATCAAAGGCAGCTCGAAGGACTTGGACCAACTGACAAGGACTTTAAAAGCCTCATACACTTTGGGCTCTGCAAGACCCAGGAGGGTGATCCCTTAATGTGTTTACAACCTCTACACCATTATTATAAACAACATTAACAATAGTAGATGATCTCACTTAATAGCTCAACACAATAAGATAATATCAACTAGAATTGGTTGTTCATAGACAATATCAACTATCTGGAGTGTGAGATAACTAAACATAATCCGTTGTATAAGATAGTCAATGATTTTCAATTTGTAGCAAGCTCTAGGAAAAGACAAACAAATATTGAACTACATGAATAATTACAACTTAGATCAGTGCCATATATCCATTGCATGAGTCAAATTCATAAGCATTTAGAGGTTTATAATAGATTTAATACATCACATATAAGATCCCTGACAATATTGCATTACAATTTCATCAGTATGCATTCTAACCCAGGACTACTTATCAAATCCTTATACAACACATATCCGCCTATAATCTCATTCAAGCATTTTGATTAATTTCTTGAATTAAAGCTAAAATAGAATCATACACACCACAATAGTGAGATGGATAAAACAACCCTTAGTTATTTCATTGAAAGTTCAGATATGCATGTACAATGGAGAGACATGAGCTCGAATTTTCATTTCAACTCAAATGCTATTACGGTTATACAAAATTAAATCTCTATCAACTCAAAACTTGTTACATAATGACTCTAAACCTAAATTGCATTTCTCTAAAACCATCAGACTTTACAATTCGCTTTGCAACTTCATCTAGACTCAACAAAAATTATCTAACTTGCTAACCCATACTTCTGGCCTTGAAATCCTTCTTATAGAAAATGAAGGAGCAAACAAGCACCAGGCCAGAAAGTACACCTATCAGTAGTCAATTGGAGCACTTGGTGATATTCTAAAATTTGTTACAACAACCACCACCTTGAAAAATATTCTTGTTCAAAAATCGTTACAACAACAATCATCCTGGAGCATATTCTCGTTCATCATGTCGATAGAGGAAGGTTGATGCAATAAAAAAAAACCAAGCAAAACCCACGCCAAGAAAGTCATCCATACAAAACTGGAAATGTTGTAACCATAGGGTGAAGCCACAATAGTGGTTTACAATATGATGGAGGAAGGAAAAATGAGAAAAAATGGCCCCATGGAAAAAAAATTGGTTTTAGGGGTTCAAATGAACCTAGAAGTTCAACCAAACCATAAAGAGGTTCGATTGAACTAGGGTTCGACTGAACCCATTAATTATGGGGCCCACATTTCTCACCCAAAAAAAAAAGGAAGAATGCATATTCAAGGGGGTTCGAATGAACCCTGGTTCTAGTGAACCCCCCTTTTCCCTAATTTTTGACTTTGTTCACACAAAAAACCTAATTTTTTACGCTTCGAAGCTCGAGTTGAGGATGAAAATGGGGGAATCTTCATAAGTCTAATTGGAATCAGGTAGTCCTCAAAACACACTATCCAATGAATATAATTTTAATATGTTTTGGTTTTGCTATGTATTTATTTTTTAGTTTTATTAAACATAGGTTTTTCATCAAAAATGAAGGTCTCTATTCTATACATGTGGAAAAATAGCAGATTATCAATTTTTTTTTTGAAAAATATGAGTGCACCAGATATTGAAGTCCTTGATCCAACAAAAATAAATAAATTGAATTTTGATATATATAAAAAAAGTTACGCGTTATACGGTCGCACTATGTCTAAATTGTCATTGGTTTGACTTCGAAACTTGATTAAAGAAAAAATATTCAATAAAAAACTATCTAACCAAGTGGAAGCACTAGATATCAGAGTTACAAATCTAAATTTGAAAGAATTAGAATTTTATCCTTCATGGAAAAAAAGTTATGCATTATACGGTGTGAGTCACTTTTTAAAAATGTTGTTTTCTGAAAAAACTAGTTTTTGTGGGAGATGGAAAAAGAAGTGCAATATGATTCCAAAAATTTTGAAAAAAATATT
Source organism: Sequoia sempervirens (assembly GCA_007258455.2). Classification (NCBI taxonomy): domain Eukaryota; kingdom Viridiplantae; phylum Streptophyta; class Pinopsida; order Cupressales; family Cupressaceae; genus Sequoia; species Sequoia sempervirens. Next base: position 35,452 of record VDFB02264261.1, on the reverse strand, counting down.
TGTAGAATCTACAGACAAAATGTGATGAGACTCTATTTTTCATCACCTTCAAATTCCTCACGGTTTAGCTGCTATATGTGGTCGAAAGTGAAGATTTAGTTAAAAATAAAAATTTCATTGTCCAGTTTGGCCAAAAATTGTAAACCACTATTGTGGGATCACCTTGCAACATCTGATTTGCCACCTATCGGTAGCCCACTATTTTTACTCATCATCATTCAAATACTTAGCCACCCACCTCTGGTATTCTTCATCAGTTGGCCAGTAAAAATTAATCACCTCTTTTAACTTTGTACTATAAGGAAAATACTTAACCGCTACCTGATTAGCATCTCTTTCAAAAGATTCCAAAAATGAGCTGGTACCAATAATCTTATCCATACAATTTACCAACAAATCATAATCTGAGTCATGACAAATTATTTTAATTTGATTATTGATGGCTTTACTTGCTTGATACTGCCATTGTTGGAGTGTTCTAGTTTCCCCCTGCTCATCAGTTATATCAGGTAACAGTGTGTTACCCCAATCATTGAAGTTCTTTACCAATTCCCTAATCTTCCTACTTAGATCATCTGGTAAGGTCTGAAAATATTGCAATGATTTAACTAATATATAAGTAGGCTTCAATGATTAGGGCCTGTTATTTACATCAAACTTTGAAGCTTTATTCATAACATCTAGATTATTTTCCCTAGGGATCCAATTTTGAATTATTGGAATCACTATCCCTTGATCCCTATCAATATTGTTTATTGCTTCAAATAGAAAAAGAATACAAAGAATGTATAGAGGGAATTTTATTATCTACCTTTTCATTTAAATGTTCCAAAACAAGAGTAACAATTTCTTTTTCTTTTGAAAGAAAACCCTCCTCTTTTACCCTTAGTGATTTCTATAATTGATTAATTTTCTGCATGAGCTGCCTCTTTGTTGGATCAACAGAGCACTCTGTTTCTTCATCAACTTGTTTTAGAGGAGGGGTAAGAGCAGGATTTTGAATGGGAGACCCTAGTGTAGAAACATTTGGAGAAGCAGGAGGCATTGACCCTACTTTGGGAGGTGATGTGCTGGTTCCTGGAGCATTGGATGTTTCCCCAGCATGTCTATACTTGAACCTTTCTACTTCAGTTTGCAGCTCAACATTCCTCTGTTGCATTTTACTATATTCTTCAATTAAAATGTTATACTTCTCCATTAGGATCTTTCTTTCAGCCTCCTCCCTTTCAGCAATCTTTTGGGCCAACTTGGCAACATTCACAGTTAAACTAGTGGCTTTGGTTGTTGTAGTCTATGAAGCCCTCTTTATTATTAATCCTCCTTTGAAATTTGGATTAATATTAGCAATGTTTGGCTTTCTTCCTTGTGGACCTAATGCCCAAATTGCCAAGGTCTCATATTCTTCACTGAAGGCAGAGTTTTGTAATGCTGCCTTAACTTCTTCAGAATCTTGAAAAGGATTCTTGGACTTTATAATGGCATTGAAAGCCACTACATATGGGATGTCCCATTCAGGAAAAATCAAAACACTAGCCTGATTCACTAGTTGTCTTCCTTCATCAGGAGTGATGTTTTTAAACTCTTCCATTAGTTCAGCTTTCACTTCTTCATCATTCTCCCAATCTGACCTGTCAGGCCTTAGTTCTCTTCTCTTCTTACATTTATTTTGATATTCCTCAAATTTCATCCTCCATGCCAATTGCAAGAATACATGAGTCTTTACAAATGCATTGTCATCTAAGAACTCCTTGCAAGCCTCCATTCTTGCATCCTGCACACTCTTACCCTTCATATCCAAATCATATAGAACCAATTTAGCTGACCTAGGAGGGGACGACATACCAACTTGCATGTCTTGATCAGTAACAATAATTTCATCTGTGAGATCCTCAAGTAGGTGATTAGTTCTTTGCCTCTTAGGGCTTGGCTCAGGTGGTGGTGATGGGGGACTGCGCTCTGGTGAAGATCCTAATTCAATGATTTTGATAGCCCCAGGTACTTTGAATTTTGGGCCTGGTTGTGAAGGTTCCATCATTATTTTCTTCCCTTTTTTGTCTACTTCTTCCTCATCACTGTCAGTATCCCTTTTCCTCCTATAGATGGGCCACCTTTCTGTAGGCTGATATACTGGCCTTGTTTCAATTGGCATATCACTTTTTCCTTGCATATCCAAACTTAGCCTTAAATTTATCTTTTTGGTGTTCAAGGTGTCCATTATCTCCTTGAAATTCTTTATTAAAAAATCAATTCTTTTGTGGTATGGAGTGAATTTCATCAATGGATCATACGTCAGATCCATTTCATGCACAATATCTAGTAGCTTACTATAAGCTATCCACTTTTCCTTGTTCATTTCCTGTCTATTTAAATCAAAGTCATTCCTAATCAGGTCCTCAGGGAAATTGAACTCATGTGCAAATTTGCCACCTTTTATTCTTTGTCTGAAAAGAGTAAAGAAACCTTCAGGATCATGGTGTCACCTTGGACCAAATCTCAAATGGTAATCAACAAAGAATTTGTCAAAATGTGTCAAGCCTCCCTTTGAAAATGTAAAGTCAGACACTACTGTATAATCAGGGAATAATGTTCCCTTCTCCTTTCCAGTTAGCTTATCTTCATGAATACACCCCATATACCACAACTTCTGCAAACCCTAGTCTTAGTGGCACATTGTATGGTAGTATGTGAGGGGTTCCTTGAAATCCATATATTCTCAAGACAGTGCTAACTGGATATGGTATAATGTCACCCCAATTCTATAAAACCCTCAATTCTGGTTTCCTCTCCTTCGGCCTAAGGAAATCATGCACTTCCTTAGGGATCCTAGGTACATTTACCATCAATCTAGCCCTCAATCTTGTAGCAAAACAATTATCAAATTGCACATAACTGGTGCTTTCTTTATTATAGGACAAATTTGTAGCCCATATCTGTACTGGCAATCTTTGTCCATTAACTAATTGTCTTAAGTTCATCTTCTCAGCAATTAAATCAACATTCCTAAACAAGAACATATGCATCAACATGGAATACCAAAAGAATTGAGTACCAGTATCACCATTCTGCAGCTTCGACAGTCCTCCATGTATCCTCTCCACCAAAAAAGAAGCAAATTCATATGTTACAGAGAAGTTAGGGTGTTAGATTTGCACCCCCATGAACATGTATGCAATCAACATTATTGCACCAGGGTTGAAACCCAAAATCTGACATAGTGAATAGAAAGTAGCTAGGAAAGGCTTTTCAAAACAATTCAATCTGAAGGGTTCTTGGTCACTAGGGTTGATGTGAAATTGTGAACGCCCTGCCTTAACCAGATGAGGTGGAAGCAGCTTAACCCTAAAAAGAGATTTCAATTTTGTATACTCCTGCTTCATTTCTTCAAGATTAATAGGAACCAAGTCATCACTTGGATCACTCAAATCAAAAATCTGTTGGATAACATCTTTGTTAATTTCTAATAGAACCCCTCCATCATTATCTCTGATTACCCATGTGATAGGGTCATATCTTTTGGCCACTACTCTAAGTAAGTCCACATCAGGGAACACATTTGGAACAACCAGCTTTCCCATGTCGTACATGCATCCATTTGAAAAAGGATGAGGCAAATTCCTTTGTCCATACCATAATCTGAACATTTCTAAGCCTGTGAGTGGAACCCTAGCATCAACAATGTTGGAATTATTACACACCAACCCCTCCCCTAGGATTTTCCCTCGCATCAACACCAAACCTTTCCTTCTCTCATTTGTTGATAATGGAAATTGATCTAGGAAATCATCGTACAAGTTTCTTTTCAAATACTCAATGTGGCCAGAGTGCTACTTGGTTGGCACCATTTTAGAAAAACTAGGGCCTCACTACAATGTTACACTTCAAGTGGCTATGACTAAGCAAAGATAGGAAATTACAAAGTAAAAATACCACAATTCCTCACAATTTATGATTAAAAAATAGCCCTAACAAAATATTTTAATGAACTCAGTGACAAGCATAGCAAACCCCCCCTTCCCAAATTTAGGTGCAGAATGACTAGAAATAGATAAAATTAACTCACGACTTTTTTCGCGCAAACTCCAATTTCTGGCTGCAGTTGCTCACAATTTCACATTTGGCTCTGAAATTGTTTTCATGAAATACTTGGATGCTTTGTGATATAAATGAGATGAGTAAATTAATTTTATGTCGATCAAATCCTGCCAGTAGATGTCTCATCCACCATTAAAGCCCACTCGTGCACTGCACGAAGGGCTCCAACCATAATTTAATACATATTTAAATTTCAGCCATTGATCCTTTAGTTTGATCAAATCATCGATGGCCATCTTCAAAACAGGCTGAGGAAGGAATGCCACGTGGCAGTTGCCCGCAATATCGCAATCCTTTGATTTACCGTTGTGAGATGGCGGGCATCGTTGATCTTTTTACCATAAATCATGCTCCTTCAAAAATGGTCACCGTCCTTTCCTCTAACTGTCGAGTAGCTTTTCCCTTAAAATCATAACATCTACGTTGAAATAAAACACGTGCATCTTACAAGTGCATTAGTAATCCGCCCCGTAATACATTTAAAACCGGTGAATGCTTTCTTCACTCCTTAGGCTTCATTGGATGAGACACGTGGCAGGCACCCATGACATCGCGATCCCAAAATTCCTAATCACGGGATGGCGGGCACCGTCAATTTTGAAGAGACAACTCATCAATGGTCACATAGATTTCATCCTTTAGGAAGGGCATGTGGCACCCGCTCATGATATCGCGATCCCTATAATCCTTGATTGCGGGATACCGAGCACTGTTGATCTCATTCCTTTAACACAGTCGCCAGCCATGTCGTTAACCTTCGAGAAGCTTTTCCAGCGAGATTATAACATATCCGTCGATTTAGAACATGTGCATGTGGAGAACACTTTAGTAATCCACCCCTTAATACATTTAAAGCCAACTAGTGTTTCCTTTACTCTTTAGGTTTCATCAGATGAGACATATGGTACTCGCCCATGATTTCACAATGAACCCAAGCACCATCATGGGATGGCGGGGAATGGCTCAGATCAAATGGTAGTTGGTCAACGATAGCTAAAATTTGATCCCCCGAATAGGACACGTGGCGCCCATCTGTGATTTCATGATCCTTCAATTCCCGATCATAGGATGGCGGGCACTATTGATATCTGCAGGAAATAGATTAATGGCAGTACTAAATCAACCCTTGCAAAATAAAAGATTCATTAAAAGGAGAAGTGGGCATTACTAGGTGGACGACAAATTAAAAAATTATATTTATAGAAGAAAAATAAAATAGATTTACAATTTGTTTTACAATTTCACTTTTAACTTTAAATGTATGTTCACTCATTAAGTTGTATTTTTTTACAATCACATTTTTATTTTAGATATTTGTTTATAAAATATAAAGATGCATTAAAAATATATTAGAAATATTTTTCTTTATATCATATAGCATTGATAACATTAAATTAACATAGAATAATTTCACAATCTCACTTAACCAATCAAGAAAAATTTAATCATTACTAAGCAACATTATTCTCACATCAAACTAACAAATAAACATTGAAAACAAATTTATTTTTTTATATTATAACATTCATAACTTAAACCTTTTATACACAATATCAAGTTAATTATAAAAAACACATAAAATTATTTATAAGCAACTTAAATTTTTAACAATTTAATAAAATATAATTTAATATAATTAAGAAAAAATAAATAAGAATTATAGATAAATTTATGAAATATTGATTTACTTATCAAGAAAAAATCAATGATAAATTTAGTTACCAATCTGTTTTAACCATCAAGAAAAAATTAATCATTAGTGATTGCAACATTATTGGCACATCTTTTAAACTGACAAATAAACATTGAAAACACATTTTTTTTATATATTATAGTTCATTCATAACTTAAACCTTTTTATTGAATGAATTTAGAGAAGATTATTTTTATTAAAGTGATAGAATCTAATCCCAATACTAACATTAATTATAAGTCTAACCATAACCCCAACCCTAAAACTAACACTAATTAACTTCAAACCTAACTCTAATTTTATATCCAACCCTAAACATAACTATGATTCTAAAACTAACATTAATGAAACCCTAATTGAACCATAACCCTAGCCCTAATACTAACACTTGCCCCAATTGAACCCTAACACTAACCCCAAGCTCTATCATAGAACCTTAATCTTTACCCCCAACCCCAACCCTAATCCTATTTGAATCTTATAACTAATTGTAATTAAAGTCTAACCCTATTTGAACCTTAAACTTAATTGAACTCATGTTTAGGGTTAGGGTTCAATTAAGGTTAGGGTTCAATTATGGTTATGATTAGGGTCAAAATTCAAATAGGATTATGGTTGGAGTTTAATTAAGGTTGCTATTCACTTAGGGTTAAGGCTCAATTAGTATTCAATTTGGGTTAGGGATCAATTAGGGTTATAATTCAATAAGGGTTTAATTAAGGTCAGGGTTAAGGTTAGTCTTAAATTAGGGCTAGGATTGGAGTTAGGGTTCAATTAAGGTAAGGGTTATTGTCTATTTTAGGGTTAGGGTTCAATTAGAGTTATGTAGGGTTTTGATACAATTAGGGTTAGGTTTCAACAATACCTAGGGTTACGATTACAGTTCAATTAGTGTTAGAGTTAGGGTTATAATACGAGTTCAATCAGGTTAGAGTCAAGGTTTAATTAGTGTTAGAGTTAGGGTTGCAATAATAAAATTTTCCATAATGATATGGAAAGGCATTCAATTGGATTCATATACAAATGCACAAATAGGAATTCTCTAGAACTAAAGTTATAACAACAAATGTAATCCTTAGCTTAATTATTTGTTCTTTGTTAGGGTTGGGATAAGAATTTAACAGGGCCAACCGAGACTTAGGAAATAAAACCCTGCAGAGGAAATAAAGTATTAAAATCAAAGTTGGGTTTTAATTTTAATCCAGTGACATAAGCCTAAGCCATTAACTCCAGTGGTCATGTCGTTGATGGATTAGCCAAAGCCTTTCATTAAATACTAACTATGCAATGTGTAGGTTTTCCAGATTCGAAGATATGGGAGAAGATCTCGATCGTACCCCGCCAACTCGTAGACCAAAGGTGTCACCCTGTTATTTGGCGCGGGGTCAGCAAAAGGAAGATGTATGTCCTGTATGGAATGTGGGGCCCAATGTCCACTATTGAGCTCATAACCCGTGGTTTTAGATGGACAACCAAGATCAAAAGCTAATGTAAATCGTTGTTGTTCCCTGGTAGCTCGCAGGAGGAAGATGAAGGTTGGTGAAGCATTAATGAATTATTCCTTACTTGTGTAGTCACGTCGATCTCAATCTGTGTGAAGATGTTGTTGTTGGCAATCATGAAGGGTGATCTTTGGATTCTCATCCAACTCTAGTTAAATAGTGACAGTACATACACTGCCAAATTGCCATGTTTGCACATGTATATTTACTAGGCATTGATGAAGGTTGCCATTATCTCACACAATAAATACAAGAGGAATTAACTGCTAATAGTGTCATTCTTGTAGCAGTTAGATCACTTTGTGGGCTGAGTCTAATCAAGTTTGAGTGCTTTTCTGAGAAGAGAAAATGAGTAAGTCAGTAAGGAGGTCTGTTCATTTGAGCTCACAAAAGCTCGCTCCTGCTATTCAGGAAGGTGCTTTGGTTGAGCATCAACGTCCTAGAATTGCAACCTTCTACTGCTTTGGTTGCAGTAGAAGGTTGCAATAGCAAGACGTTGCTACTCAACTGGTAGATGACAAAGGCAAGCAGTCGGTGTGCTCTGGATGTGGCCAACACTCACCCATTGACCTTACGAGCAACACTTCTGATGATGTAACCAAGACCGACTTGGACTACTGTCAGTATTTAAATCGCTTCAATCACGGTCTGCCCTCTGATGAGGAAATGATATATGTGGGAACATCAACTGTTAAAACCCCAAGTGAATGAACTAGAACCGTATTGGGCAAGGACAAGAAAGAAGAGGAGGTTGAGGGTCTACCGTATTGGGCAGCAACTAGAAGTGGGTGTGTATACTGGGGTCTAAGTGTTGGTAAGGGCAGGGTGGTGGGTAAACAAGAAGTTGATGTGGTGTGCCTTTGTGGCAATTTGGTTGCCTGGTGTTTTTGCGTGGCCTAGCGACAAGGGGATTTTGATGACAATTTTTGTTCCCTATTCTTTTAGGTTTCCCCAGTTTGTGCACAACTATGTTTTGCAAATTCAACTTGTAGGAAGTTTGAAATGAAAGTCAAATGCAATTTAGATTTTTTTCAAATGAAATTTGTGGTGAAATTACATTTGAGCCCAAAGCTTGTTGCTCTCTTGTCATATAAAATGGAATTCAAGGCTCATTTGTAGGGAGAGAACTGATGAAAGCTCTAGCTAGGTTTTGAGTTGAATATATGGGTAGAAAGATAGTTTTGAGTTGAATATATGGGTAGAAAGATATTTGTCTGCTGATGAGGAAGTGATATATGTGGTGCCATTGGCTATTAAAACCCCAAGCAGACATAATAGAATAGATAAACTATTTTGAGTTTTGGATGAATATATGCAAATTATCTTAAATTGTATGCATATATGACTTATAAGCATGAATAAACGTATAATTCTAATATATTTTCTCTCCTTATGTGGATTTGAGTGAATTTTGAATGAAATGCTAATGATGTTTCCATTCTTCTTTTGAGAATTTGTTCAATTGTGTGTCTATGTTTTGGGTAGAATTCAATTTTAAAATTTTGAGGTTTCATATTTATATGTGTGAGATTGATCTAATATTCCAGAAAATGAATGTTAAAATATCATTTAAAAAATGGGCATAGAATGAATGTAGAAGTAAAATTATATTTGCATATATTCATAAAATAAGATCTAATAAACAAAAAATATACGCAATTAAAAATAAATGAAAAATAATTCAACCCAAATTTAGATAAGAGAGATAATTAGATTATATGATAACTTTAAGGCTAGGGATAGGGTTTGATTAGGATTAGTGTTCTCTTAGGGTTATGATTAGAGTTATGAATCTACAATTAGGGTTCAATTAATGTTCACTTAGGGTTTCTTTATTCGGAGAAGTTTATTGAATGGTAAGTGTATTTTATAAAATTAATATGTCAAGAATTAATTTTAGATAATACTACATGTTTTTTTTCATATGGTATTAAATTGTAGATTAAAATTGATAATAGATTTCCTTCCTTCTTTTGCATTGTAAGCTACCAGAATATATGGCCTTAAAATCCTATTCATATTTTGAGCTTTTCTAAACTATACAACACGACATCCAACAAATAAATTTGTTATGCATTTTTTCCAAGCACAAATCCTTAAAATTCTTAATGTGTTACTTAGGTTAATTCTTTATTGCATTAAATAAATACACACTAATATATATATTATGGATTTGAGGGAAAATATTAAAATATTTATATATATAGAAAAAATTAAATGCAAGGGATTCAAGTACATACCTTTTCTTTTGTTAATGTTGATGAAGATAAAAATCTTGATGAAGTGCCAAATTTGATGACATGATATAAAAAACTGGAATATCTTTGCTCTATGTGGCACTTGAAATTTTGTACAAAACTATAACTAACTCTATGTCAAATTTGTGAATTTGGACCTATTTTGCATCAATAAATATGAGCTTTGACACATGCCTCCTAATCTACCATACAATATGTACTTAAATTCTCAAAATAGTTGGGAGTAGTGTTGAGATTGGTGGATCTTTGGGAAGGTCCAATGCTTCACCTTTGTATCTCTCCCTATAGATAGAGGTAGAGATGAATATAGAATGAGAGAGGAAAAGGGATAAAATAGATAGAGATATAGAGAGAGATAGAGAGAGGAAACAAATATAGAGAGATAGGGATATATATATATAGAGAGAGAGAGATAGTAGAGAAAGGCAAATAGAGATGGAGAGGGAGATAGAAATAGGGGGAGATAGATAGAGAGAAAGAGAGAGGGAGAGAGATAAATGGGAAGAGAAAGACATAGACATAGAGATATATGGGAAGATAAAGGGACAAATAGGTTGAGATATGAAGATAGATAGGGTATATATGGAGGAGCAAGAGTCGGGGAGAGATGGGGAGAGATAGAGAGAGGAGGAAAAGGAGAGATATGAAGAGGGAGAGATAGAAGATGGGAAGAGGGAGATATATGTAGAGGAGAGAGGAGAGCCAGATTGGGAGGCTAATTTTTTAGTTTTAAATTCTATAAAATATTCAATAAATAATAATATAAATATTATAAGAATTATATAATTTGTATTTTAAATTACACACTATATTTTATTTTTTGAAAACTATGTAATTTTTTAACCATTTTCCTATATATTTAGTATTAAGATTTTTACATCTTTTAACAATTCAATATATAATACAAATAAAATATAGTTAATAATTTAATTAACTAGCATATCTATATTAATTAATAATATATGTGAAACACGCCGAGAGTTATCTTTATCAAGATTCCTATTGACTTGAAAAAATGCTTACATTTTCATGAATATGAATTTGGAAAGACATCAATTTGATTTCATTCTTGTTTGTGTCATTGTTTATCTAAATTCCCATATATAAGGGTACAAATTGAAATTTGAAATCATACCAACTTGTCTATAACAACAATCAACCAAGAACAATAACTTTAAAAGCAAAATTTTTAATCAATCATTAGATTTAGTATTGACAGCATCAAAGAAGTATATCATGAAAAAATGGCATTAACTAACTTAGATATATCCACTATATTTTTTTTCAAATGTTTGAATACATTGTTAACATTATATTCATCCAAGCATTTGAATGTTATGAAACCTATAGCTTTGCAATTGAGTCTAATAAATCTTTGCTCTTAGATGAATAATCGAACTTTGTTGTTTTTATGACTGTGCATTTAATCCTTTGTTCAAGTATATAAGTCTCTTTTCTCACTTGAAGTTTAAATATGTATCTATTGAAAAGGACCTTTTGTATAATGTGTGAAAACTTAACATCATCTTGTTTTTCATGCTTCAAAATGTTCAATTCTTTTGTTGTTACACCCATAATTTCTTTTGACACTTCTTCAAAAGTTGTAGTTCAAGTGAATGAAGTATGGTCTTGCACTTTGCATTGAAGTATATATTTATAATCACATTCAGGGAAAGTTTTATCACATCTTCCACAATACCACTGACCATTTTCATTAGTGTTTCAAGAGGGTGGGAGAGAGGGTGGGAGAGTGTGGGAGAAGGTGGGAGAGAGAGGGAGGGAGAAAGTGGGAGAGAATGGGAGAGAGTGGGAGGGAGGTAGGAAGAAGGTGGGAGAGAGTGGTAGAAGGTGTGAGAGAATGGGAGAGAGTGGGAGAGTGGGAGATAGGGAGGGATAGTATAGGAGAGAGTGGGAGAGAGTGCGAGACAGCGGGAGAGAGTGGGAGAGAGTGTGGGAGAGTGCCCGAGAGAGTGAAAGTGTGGCTACGTAGGGTTTCTATACATAGTATTTGTAGGAGAATGGTATCTCTATTTTGAATTATTCTAAACCTTGTTTCTATGTAGTAGTTTTTAAATTTATTTTATTTTTATACTCTATAATTAATAGTTTATATATTGTACTCTCTCTATACATGATTTTTAGCAAGATTGGGGACACTAATTATAGAACCTTCATTTATTTTTTTAAAAGACTAAGAAATGTATGAAAACTTGACAACATGAAAACCATGAAAATAAAAGTGAAAATAATAATTTAACATAGTAAAAATGGCCAATCATGTGCCAAAAATGAAAAGAACCATTTGTTGTTACTCTAATATTTCAACCACATACTACATTACCAAGTGCATTTTATAAATGTATCATGCAAGGAGCACAATATTACGAATCAATGTGAATGATTCTCACCAAGAAATTAGACTGCAAGCTTTGAGATTGAAGGACTCAAGCTCTTTGTAGGTTTTCAATGAAGATTTAATTAGCCACTATTAGGAACAATAAGAAAATAGATAAATGTGAAAATAAGTCCTAATCTCTAAGAGTCTTGTGCTAAGAATTACATACACATCTCATAAATTTCAATACAGACATGAGACACATTTATAGAAATAAAGGAAAGAAATAGCTATTTAGATAGTTATTAATCTACAAAAGATTAGGACCTACGTACTTCAAGAGATTAATAAATATAAGTTTTTATTTATAATTTTTAAATTTGATAATTTTGAAATTATCATAGATATAAAGTAAAGATAAAATACTTTTCAACTAAACAAATAAAAATGACAAACAAATAATGTGATTAATCAATAATAACATGATATTGCAAAAAATTTAATAAATAAAAGAATATGCATAATTGTACATAAGCCATCAAAAGTCTAAATATACCTATCTTTATAAAAAAAATAAAAATATTTAAAATGACTAAAAATTATTAAAACTTATTAAGCTCCATGACAAAACACTACCTTCCATATAAAGAGTATACAACATGATACTTATAGAAAACAAATTATGTGGGATACCAAAAAATTGTTAAAAAGATAAGATAAAATTATAAATGAAATTAATCATATTAATTTCATAGTTAAAAAGATAATTCTATGGATCTTTTATACATGATATATAATAATCTTTAAATCTTTATTTAAAAATATATATTATATTTTATAAACTTTATACATTAATTTTTTTTTTAATATTTAAAGTTATACTAAAATCCTAAGATGTTCAATATTTATTATTATTTTTAAATTATAATATTGATTAAAGATATATAATTATATTTATAAGATTTAAATTCAATAATGAACTTAGAAAATATTAAATCAATCAAAATTGTTTCTATTATCCAAAATACTATATAACTAAATTATAAACTATTATAATATAATATTTAAATTTTCTATTTCAAATGTTAAATAATTCTAATGTTAAATTTTTATAATTAAAAACTTACCTTTTAATGATGTTAGTAAGTTTTTTAATTAAAATTAGTTTTTCAAGCATATATTAACATACCTAGATATATAAACCAAAATCACTAGTTGCCCTAATTTCTCCACTTTTGCTCATTTGTAATGAATTTCCCCCTGGCCTTGTCAAATATTTCATTTTAAATGTTTTGCTTTGGAAGCAATAAAACATTTAAAATATATTGCACAAAAATTTCCTCGGGCCCCACCTTGTATAGTCCGTGTGGCCCGGTACGTGATTTCCTGATAACCAAAAGCTTCACCATCGCGGGATGGCGGGGAACGACTCAGATCAAAGGACAGTTGATGAACAATCATGCAAATTTGATCCCCAGATGGGACACGTGTCACCCACCCGCAATATCGCCATCCTATAGTTCCCGATCACAGGATGGTGGGCAACTGTTGATCTTGAAGGCATTTTGATCGACGACAGTGCAAATTTCATCCTTCTGAAAAATAAAACATTCATTAAAGGGCAAGGGGACATTACTAGGCGGATGGAAAACAACAACATAAGTTTTTTTAAAACCATTCAACACAAGGCCAACCAGGACTTAGGAAAATAAAACCCACAGAGGAAATAAAATATTAAGACCAATGGGACCAGACCTAGAGGGAATGGTGGGGCATAAGATGTTTTTAAAACCCTTCAAAAAAGGTGACGATGAAATAGATCCCGACCAAGGCATTAGGTAAACACAAGGGTTTAAGATATATCACACAAAAGTTTCCACGAGCCCCACCTTATACAGTCCACATGGTAGCCGCCCGTGATTTTGCAATCAACCAAAGTACCATCGCGGGATGGCGGGGAACGACTCAGATCAAAGGACAATTGATGAACAGTCGAGCAAATTTGATCCCCAGATGGGACACGTGTCGCCCGCCCGCGATATCGCCATCCTACAATTCTCGATCACGGGATGGCGGGCAACTGTTGATCTTGAAGGCATTTTGATCGACGGCAACGCGAATTTCATCCTTCTAAAAAATAAAAAATTCATTAAAGGGCAAGGGGACATTACTAGGCAGATGGAAAACAATGACATAAGTTTTTTTAAAATCGTTCAGCACAGGGCCAACCAGGACTTAGGAAAATAAAACCCGCGGAGGAAATAAAATATTAGGACCAAAACCCACGAAGGAAATAAAATATTAAGACCAAAGGGACCGGGCCTAGACGGAATGATGGGGCATAAGATGTTTTTAAAACCCTTCAAAAAAAGGTAACGGCGAAATAGATCCTGACCAAGGCATTAGGTAAACACAAGGGTTTAAGATGAAGACAAAGCTAAAACCCCAGCCCTAAGAAATTTTCCAACACCATGAAAGACCAATGACATAAGGCAGGGCATGAGTGAAACATTAGGAACAAAATTTGAAGTTCCATCAGTACAAGCATTGGATAATTTTATATTAGTAGTTTGTCCTATCACAAATATTAAAGGGGAGCACAATAAATAACATGTATTTTCCCATTAAATGTGAAGGATTTTAAAAAAGTTATTGTGTTCAACTATTGGTCCATTTTTGTTCAATATAAGTTGTATTCTAAATCATTATGTGTTGTTTTTATAACAAAAAATAGATTTTTTGTGTTCAACTATTAGTCCATATGTGTTTTTTTTATAAAATAGAACACATAGAACAAAACTTTGAAGTTCCATCACTACCCATAACCCTAAACCCTAAACCATTAACCCTTAACCCTTAAACCCAAACCCTTAAACCCTCCACCCTCTCTCTCTCTCTCAAGTCTCTCCCTCCTACCCCTCTCCCTCTCTTAGGTCTCTCTATCTCACGTCTCTCCCTCCTACCCCTTCTCCCTCTCTTGGGTCTTTCTCTCACTCACTCACTCCCTCTATCTCTCTCCCCTACACCCTACACCCTAAACCCTTAAACCATCTACCCTCTACCCTTAACCCTCCCTCCCTCTATCTCTCTCCCACTCCCTCCCTCTCTCTCTCTCTCTCAAGTATCTTCAATATCCTACCTCCTCTCCCTCTCTTAGGTCTCTCTCTCTCTCACTCACTCCCTCTATCTCTAACCCCTCCACCCTTAACCTTAAACCCTTAAACCATATACCCTTGTAACCCAGCCCTCCCTCCTATCTCTCCCTCCTCCCTCTCTCTCTCTCTCAAAATTTATCTTCAATATCCTACCCCTCTCTCTCTCTTAGGTCTCTCTCTCCTCCAGCTGACTCCCTCTATCTCTCTCCCCTTAACCCTAAACCCTAAACCCTTAACCTTAAGCCCTTAAAACCCTCTACCCTCTACCCTTAACCCTCCCTTCCTTTGCTCTCTCTCCCAGTCTCTCCTCCTAGCACCCTCCCTCTCACAGGGGTGTCTCTCTCACTCA
Organism: Sequoia sempervirens; assembly: GCA_007258455.2. NCBI lineage: Eukaryota > Viridiplantae > Streptophyta > Pinopsida > Cupressales > Cupressaceae > Sequoia > Sequoia sempervirens. Next base: position 20,068 of record VDFB02264261.1, on the reverse strand, counting down.
TTCACTCTATCTCAAGTCTCACCCCTCCTACCCCTTCTCCTCTCTTAGGTCTTTCTCTCACTCCTCCTCCCTCTATCTCCTCTCCCTCCATACCCTTAGAAGCTCCCTAAGCCCTTAAACCCTCTACCCATATCTCTCCCTCCTCCCTGCTTTCCCTCTTTTCCTTCTTCAATCTTTGTATGTTTCTTTGCCTTCTAATTTTGCATTTTTAAGTAAAGAAAACTTGGTTTTACACCTTATTTAAGTCATTTTAATCCTTGATTTTTTTCTCCAATAAATTTAAAGCTTCTTCACACACCATCTAATTGAATTAGCAAAGGATTCCTCTCTTCTTCTGTTTGGGATATAAGAAAAATCATTTGAGAGGTATTTTTGGATCTTAGCCATTCTACTTTCGAGATCCTTTTCTTTGAAAAGGTTTCTAAGACTTTGGAATATTCCACTCTATTAGGTTTTGTCAGATTTTAACTTTCGATTGAATATGCACATCTTAGTGCAATGATCAACTGTTTGGGTGAGCCAAGAGTCAGTGACAACCATTCCTCTCTCTCTCCCCTTCCCCTCTCTCATAACTCAAAGAAGTGACATATTTCATGAAGAAGTGAAATAAGTACTTTTTTGTTTCAAATAAAATATCACAACTCTCCACTATAAGTATACATTTTAAAAATAAAATGGTCATTTAATAAAATAAGACACTCATTGAAACAAGTGTTGTTATCATAGTGAAAAAATATTTTTCTTATCTGTACAACAATTGGGGTAGCAATGTACAAGCATTGGATAATTTTATATTAATGGTTTGTCCTATCACAAATATAAAAGGTGAGCACAATAAATAGCATGTATTTTCCCATTAAATGTGAAGGATTTTCAAAAAAATTTAGTGTTCAACTATTGGTCCATTTTTGTTCAGTATAAGTTGTATTTTAAATCATTATGTGTTGGTTTTATAACAACAAATAGATTTTTTGTGTTCAACTATTAGTCCATATGTGTTGAATATAAAGGGCAGGATATCAAGAGATTTATGGTTTATCAATAAAGTATTTGGTCTCTCTCTCTCTCTCACTCCCTCTATCTCTCTCCCTCTAACCATGGCCCTAAACCATGAAGCCCTCTACCCTTTGCATAACCCTATCTCCTCCATCTCTCTCCAGCTCCCTCCCTCTCTCTATCAAGTCTCTCCCTCCTGGCACCACTCCCTCTGTGGGTCTCTCTCTCTCTCCTCCTTGGTTCCTTTATCTCAAGTCTCTCCTCTTACCCCCTCTCCCTCTCTTGGGATTCTCTCTCACTCCTGCGCTCATCTATCTCTCTCCCTCACATAACCCTTAAAACCTTAAACCCTTAAACCATCCCAACCTCTACCCTTAACCCCCTCCTCTATCTCTCTTCCACTCCCTCCCTCTCTCTCTTTCTCAAGTCTCTCATCTGCACTCCCTCCTCTCCCTCTCTTAGGGAGAGATGGAGTTAATGAGAGAGAAAGGGGGGAGAGGGAGAGATAGCTCAATATATAGAGGGGGGAAGAGGGAGTGACATAAAAAGTGGGAGATATAGAGATATAGAGAGCGACAGGGAGAGATATATCAATCACCCTCCCTATATCTCTATCTATTCATCCTTATCTCTTTATCTCTCTACCTCTCTCTATCTCTTTGTATCCCTTTCTATTTGTATGTTTGTCTTTATCTCCCTCTCTCTCTATATTTTCTTCCCTATATTTATCTTTGTCTCCTTAAGTGTGAAATGGGTACATTGAAGAGGTCTTAAAGGAGAACTATCATATCTTTAATCAAATGGCATGCTACCTTGAGCATAACTCCCCAATGACACATGTCATCCTTGGATTGTTGAAATGAAACAACCAATCAAAATTTAGTTTCTCTCTCATATTAATATATATTACTATTATGTGAAATATATATTATAATGAAATTATATTTTGTATTATATAAAGTATACTTATTATTAATTATTAAATTATAATAATTTTATAAATTGTAATAATTTTTGTTAAAGAATATATTATCTAATTATAATAAGTTGAATAATTATATTATTTGCTTATGTAAAATATAGCTAAACATATACTTAACTATATTGTAGAATAGTAAAGAGCTAGCTAAATGGCACCAAAGGAATTTTGAACTTAATTAACATCTTTGTAGAAGCTAGCGAAACCCGGGTTGTAGGCGGTCAAATTGGAGAAGTGAAGGTCAATGGCACAGAGAGGGTTTGGAGTGAGTGAAAACAAGGTCAATGCCAGTGTCGAGGAAGAGTTTGGAGTGAAAACAAGGTCAATACCAGCGCCGACGAAGAGTTTGGAGTTAAAACAAGGTCAATACTAGCGCCGACGAAGAGTTTGGAGTGAAAATAAGGTCAATTTCAGTGCTGAGGAAGAGTTTGGAAGAGTGAAAACAAGGTCAATACCAGTGCCGAGAATGAGGTTGAGGAACTCATGGAAAATCGACGACCAAGGGGCAATGAGTACTGTATGTTCAAGGCACCCCCATTCTCTTTAACCTTCAATTTTCATGCCTAGTTTCCAAAGATCTTCTCGTACATTGGCACCCCCAATCTCGTAAAATGGTATAAGATAAGACAAAAAAACAAAAAAAAGCTTATATAGAACATATCCACCTACAATCCCATTCAAGCATTTTAATTAATTCCTTGAATTAAACCTAAAACAAGAATCATACACACCACAACAGTGAGATGAACGGAACAACCACACTTACGATAAAACTTTATTCCAAAATTGAGTATACTTTATACAATGGGAAGACATGAAGTTTTGAATTAGTAAAGATCAAGGAATTCAAATGTGATCTTATCATAAAACATCAAATCCCCCATGAATTCAAAACCTACTATAGAATGACTCAAAACCTAAAATTGCATTTTTCCCTAAAACCATCAGGACTTTACAATTTTCTGCAACTAAAGCATCTAGACTAGACCAAAATATCTAACTTGCTAGCCATTATACGGCCTTAAAGTCAGCTAGCATAGAAAGGGAGGAACAAGAGCAAACTTGCATGGGGCGAGCTTTGCGATGTCACTAGCCAGCCAGAATTTGCACATGCTCTTACAATGGAGTTTATTTAAATCAAGGTGATCACCTCATTCACCTTGAAACTATAGGGTTTGTACTTAACTACCACCTGATTCGCTTCTCTTCAAAAGACTCCAAGAATGCGCTGGTGCTAATGATTTTGTCCATACAGCTCACCAACAAATCATAATCTGAGTTACCCTGTTTTTCAGGGTTTTGTAGTCCAAACATGATATAAAGTGGCTCTTAAACTTTTTGTGATTACTGTAGCTTGTGTAAGAGGCCCCATGGATACTGTTGTAATTATAGGATGCATGAATAGGGCATAGGATGAGAAATAAAGAAGGTATAGCTGCTGTCCTCAATAGTTTTGTGAATTTTATGAATTGAGAGGTTCAAGCATAGATTTCAACAAAAAATGTATGGGAGATCTGATTTTATGAATTTTTATCCATGTGCAAACCTAATGGGTTATTTTTGAACACTAAATATAAATGATATACATACACACACGCACACACACACACATATGTATGTATATGTATTTTTAAATGTAAATGTAAATGCAATTACTGGATGCTCTCCTAGAACAATAAATGCAACATATCATTAAAGAAATCTATATCTATGTATATAAATTTGTATTTCTAAATGCAAGTGTAAATGCAAAGAGCATATGGTTTTGTAGTGTTATAGATACAACATATCCATAAATTAATGTAATTGAAATTCTAAAGTCTTCAACATATAATATGGAATTGATCAAACTATTAAACTATATGAGAATAAATGAAAAATTAAATGAATATTAATGTGTGTATTTGTATGATAATAGATTAATGGAAATAAATAAGAATAATGAAAATTATAAAAGATACCACAAGAAGGTCTCCTCCTTCTTGGTGGTATTAACCTCCCTCCACACACAACCATAAAAATTATGAATAAGAGGAATATGAAATCTTTGAAGAACTCAAAGAGTTGATTCTCTCCTACCTAATGCAATTAGTCATTTTATCCTTACAAACATTTAGAGTGATTACTAGAGGCACATAGACTAATTCTTCATAATAGAAGAATTTGATCATACTTTTCCAATGATGGCATTATGAGAAAACCTTAGGTTAAATGAATAATTCCTAGCTAAGTTCTTTAAATCATGTCCAACTGTATAAGAGAAGACCACTGCTATGTGTATTGGATACCATGGAGAAAGGCTAGTCTTTGGGCTCTTTCATTAATCATCCTACCATAAAACATACCAAAAATCTCCTAGCAATTAGACATAGGAAGATTTAATATGACTTAAAAAAAATTATTGCCAAAGTGTAAACTTATGATGACTTAACCAGGCCTAGTACACACTCCCACCCCATTAACCACTTAGACATATGTAAATTAAATATAAATTTGCTGCTATTTTTAGTCATGTAGGTGTCCAATAAACCACTTGGTGGTGTTTCCCTTCAAGTTTATTTACTTGAATGAAGAGAAAAAGTCCTTTCATTACAATTAGAGAATATATTTGAGGCCTTGGTTCTGTAACTGGTGGACCATAGTCACATTTAACACTTGTTACAAAGTTTGGGATTTAAAATGTTAAGTAGATTTGATTTGTGATGGACACATTTGGACGGTAGTAACAATAGCTTGCAATCTATCAAGACTTGATTACCTTATAACCTTTGAAATTCTAGCGATCAAATGATAGATTAATCATAATGTCACCTTGGGATCACATCACCATGAAAGAACTTCATCCAACATCCTTATGAGTGCAGGTACCACCAAATAGGTATTTTTTAGATCTGTCTTCCTCGAGCGAGGGAAATTCAGGAAGAGACTTAGAGGAAGAGACTATGTAGTATACCTAAAAAGAGAGGGAGATCAACTAGAGGTCAAAAGATTAGAAGAAAATTTCGTAAATGCATGGAATTTTTCTTGTTGAAGGGGGGACATGTTCTTATGATGATGAGAGCATAAGAGACATCGAGGTGCCCTTGAGGTACAAAAATCTATGGAAACAATGGGTACCCAAGGAACTTCCTCCAATAAACACTGATTTTTGTGTCAACGAGAGGATATATCGCATAGCACCATCGTCATTACATGGTTTGGGCCTATTTTGCATGGATAGCATAAAGGTCTGTTACGAAAAAATTACTAAATTGATGGAGTATGTTGGACCCTATTATAGTTACAAAGATTGGATGCAACTGGTTCGATATACACGAAGTATGCGTAGGTATGCATTGTCAACAAATTATATACAACTAAAAGATAAGGATCAAAATAGAGGAGTGGCTATGTACATTGACGAAAGGCCAAAAGAATCAGGGAATATTGCAGGGTTTATAAATAGTACATGACCTGGGTCAACAAATAATCAACCCAATTGCATTTTCGAGGCACGCGACGGAAACCATGTATTCGTATGTGCGATAAAATCAATAACTGCAAGGGAAGAGTTGCTAATCGATTACAATTTGAATCACTTAGTTACAAAAATAGTTACTATGGGGGTGGTACGTACTATGTACCATTTTACCCAACCTCCAATTAATGACTCCAATATATACCATTTTATTCTTATGGTTTTTTCATAAGTCTATTGGTTTCATTTTGGTAATGTTTTTTTATATTTATTTTTTGTCACAGGGGGACATTGATCGTATGGAGAAGGCTCTGGCCCAAAGCACAGATCGCGATGTATCTTTAGGTGCTTCTACCTGACAGGTTTACCTCATTGTAATTGTACAAATTAGATACGAGTAAAATGTTTTATTATTATGTTTTTTTCCTAAGTTTTTTGGGTTAATTTTGATAATGTTTTTAATATTCTTGTTGCAGTCGACTGATTGGGGAAAGGCACCAGCAGTAGAGGAGAGCATCCATAGTGAGGTGGAGTCAATATTTTATGATGATATCGCTTATTCGACAAACCCTGTCGATACGATAAAGAAGCTCCGAAAAAAATGCAATGAAGAAATGGCTAAGTTGTTATTTGTAGTGCCTCAAACAGATGAGATAAGAGAGAGGGTTAAAGTATTGACTGAGAGATTATAAAAATTGCAAGTAAGCAGTCATGAGGTCTTTAATTATAACATAAGTTCATTCATAGTTTTATATTTTGTACTCTTGTATGTCATGAACTAAAATATGTGTTGTTTTTATAGGGTTATTTTCCTCCTCATGATGCTCCTGGCCATGATTAGGGTACTGCAAGTGCTTCCCGAGGAGTAAGGGTTGGTACAAGTGGCCATCCTGATCTTCCTATGCATACATCACATTGTCTGACCCCATCATCAGTGCCTATATTGTCATCTGAAATGTCAGCAACACATACCATGCAGGCATTCGTTAATGCACACACTCATGATGAACACATGCGAACATGCGTCGGGACGTATTGCCTAGGGATCGAGGAGGCCACTGAATGCTTGGTGATGTTTAGCAGCATTTCCTAGATCTTTAAGTATTACTGAATGCGGGAACATTGCCGGTCACACTTGTGGTGACCGAGGATTTCATTCCATAAAGATAGAAAGGTCGAGGTACTTTAAAATGTTTTAATTATTATTCTATATAATCCAATTGAAATTTACTTATTGATTGCTCTTTTAGACTATTGATCCCATTATCATTTTGTAGGAAATGATGTTTTTTATAAACATCTAAGTGATATTACATTGGAGCTCTTCGGGCCCACCATACGTACACGGTGGAATGCCCAAAATCAAGATTTAAAAGATGAGCTCATTAACCATTTAGTTGTGCTCTTCGGTGATAAAACATTCAATTGAACCAAGGTCCTTAAGAAAATTGGTACCTATCTAAAGTATGTGAGGGACCAATATAGATTAGATGCATTTAGAAGAACAAAGCGTATGAGAAGTCCCCATGATGCGGAGAGGGAGTGGAAGGGCACTTTGTGTCACGATGGAAAGGAGAATTTGAAAAGAAAAAAGGGAAGACACCACCGGGCCAAGGAGGTATGTGAAATAGAAGTATAAATCTTCAAAATCCGATTAATCGCGATTTTTAAAAACTTCTGAGGCCTAGACGGTTTTTTTCGATTTTTGAAAAAATCATTAACTTTTTAGTCAATGATTTTTTTCCATTTCAAACTGCAAAATCGCTAAAAAAACATGTTTAAAATCTGCAAAAAAATGTGAATAAAATTGAGCTAATTTTCATGCAAAAAAACCATGAGACCATGGCTTATTGCTTACTATTATGGCGATAGATTTTTTTTCCAAGCATCCATGAAAGCTTGTTTGAAAGCACCTATTTTAGGCTTTTAGGCATAGCAGCAAGGCAATGAACTATTTGATAAATTCTTTGGTAGACATGTATGAAAAATGCAGTAGCATAGACAAGGCAGTGAACTGCTTGAAAAAAATGTCTCAAAGAAATGTAGTCTCATGGTGATGGAATGCCATGACAAGGAAATTGCTATGGATTGTCATGGCATTCCATCACTATGAGACTGCATTTCTTTTAGGCATTTTTTCAAACAATTCACTGCCTTCTCTATGTCATTGGTTACTATTATGCTTTGGTAGATTTTTTCCAAGCATCCATAGCTTGTTCGAAACCACCTGTTTTAGGTTTTTACTTTTAAGCCATAGCATGAAGTCGTTGAACTATTTGATAAAATGCTTTGGTAGACATGTATGAAAAATGTGGTAGCATAGAAAAGGTAGTGAACTATTTGAAAAAATGCTTCAAATAAATGTGGTCTCATGGTGATGGAATGCCATAACGAATGCCATGACAAGAAAATTGCTATGGATTGTCATGGCATTCCATCACCATGAGGCCACATTTCTTGGAGGCATTTTTTGAAACAGTTCACTGCCTTGTCTATGCTATTGCTTACTATTATGCTTTGATAGATTTTTTCCAAGCATCCATAGCTTGTTTGAAAGCACCTATTTTAGGCTTTTAGCCATAGCAGCAAGGCAATGAGCTGTTTGATAAAATGCTTTGGTAGACATGTATGAAAAATGTGGTAGCATAGAAAACTATCACCATCTGATATTTATGCAGTTGTAGTATGTTTTGTACAATGTAATCAGCGATATGAATATAACCAACAAAAATCTATTTTCTATAATTCATGGATTGAACTCTGTATTTTATTTGCTCTCAATGTCTGTATGCTATGGAAATGCCATTAATTTTTTTAAAAAGTAGTATGCTATGTGTGATACTATCAACAATGTAGCAATTATATACTAATTACTCTTTCTTTTTACATAATCTAACGTGTTTCAAACTTTCCTTGTAGAACGCCCGTACATGCGAAGGCAACAAAGGCAAGACTAGAAAGCAGACTAACAAACTTATTCACGGTGGTTATAGCAGAATTAGGCTACTTGGGGTGTAAGTATCAATAAATGAAATATTGCATCAAGTGTAATAGAATTGAAAACAATTTTGGTTTTATCACACCATAGAAGCAAAATTCGTGACCTTAAAATGTAGGGCTTTGAATTCAGCGAGAGAGTTCCCGCAGTGAGGGACCTGAAGATTGCCTTCCAACAAAGGGTTATGGAGCCGTGGCTGAGCGCCTAGAGTCTTACGACTAAGCAAACACAATCTTCCATTGCATCACATCCATGAAGTAAATAAACTCAATAAAGTTTATTTAAAATTGAATACTTATTGCAATCTATTCAATATTAATTTCCACCATAAAGTAATTACATGCCTATTTGTTTTAAACATTCAAGCAATGATAATACTGCACATGACATTGGAATGCAGCCTAGTGAGGGTGGAGCAAAACGTGCAGATAGAGCTCATGGTGTGCATCCAGGTACTTTAGAGCATGTAAAGTGTGATCAACATGTTGAGCATTATTAGGCTAGAGAAGATCAGGAATATGATGTGGCCCCATCAGGGAAAGAGGACCACTCTAAAGTTCTTTTAAACATATTTAATTGCAATTGGTGTATTAATTAATGTAACCTTTCGTGTTTCAACTTTAGAGCATGTAGACCGTGATCAGCGTGTTCAGCATGATCAGGCTAGAGAAGATCAGGAACATGATGTGGCCCCATCCAGTAAAAAGGACCACCCTCATGTTCTCTTAAGCATATTTAATTTCAATTGGTGTATTAATTAATGTAACATTTAGGTGTTTCAATTGGAGATCAAAATTTAGAGGGTGTTCAACATGTTGAGCATGAGTCTATAACAAAGTTTAGGAACATGATGTGGACCCATCAGGTAAAGAGAACCACTCTAATGTTATTTTAATTAATGAAATACTTGTAACAATAATAATAAAACATATCAGTTTAACATTTCTTTCTTATTGCAATAGACCCCCCCTTGCAGCGGTGCCCACATCATGAGCAGACGATTGGGCGTACATTAAGATCACAAGAAGAGGGCAGAACAACTAAATGGGGGATAGATATTGATTTAGAAAATGATACTCCAGTTCAGCTTTATGTAGCTCTCAAAAAGAAATAAAAAAAAAGTGATTGTAATCATATCATGACAACCATATTTTTGATAATATGTAAAAATTGAAAGAATGAATATTATATGTTAATGAATCAATGTGAATATGTTAATTAATGAATGTTATATGTTATTAATGGATGAATGAATGCTATATGTTCTTAATGGATGAATGAATGTTATATGTTCTTAATGGATGAATGAATGATTAATGTTATATGATTGGGTATGGGGAATTGAGAGTGATGTGAGGGGGGGGAGGGGCCAAATGAGCTTCCATCGTCACGTGGTTGGACTTGTTGAGTAGAGAATATTAAACTATTCTCGAAACAAAGAGAAGGTCCATAAGGTAATGCACTTTTCAATATAAGAAATGCATCATTTGAAGCATCAAACCAATATGCAGTCTGTATGCATGATTAGTCATTAGTCTCCGCAATGGCACATTTCCACGATTAATTTAAAAAAAAAAATTGATTTTTTGTCGCAATTTCGACGAACACAACCGACGAATGAGTAGAAAGGTTCGACGAAGTTGCTATAGCTGCGACGACGGTTTCATCATAACATCTTTCCCATTTCGTTGCACTTTCGATGAACTTTTGGTCTTCTTCTAACGCTACTCCTTGCTATTTCCATCGCAAATTCGACGAACTCTTGGAGTTGTTTCGATGCTACGACTTGCCTATTTTGTTGCACGTTCGATGAAGTTTTGGTGTTGTTTCGACGCCACTTCTTGCCCATTCCATCACAATGGTGACGAATGTTTGCAGTTGTTTCGACGCTATTCCTTGCTCATTTCATCGAAATGGCGATGAAATTCTGGTGCAATCCATCGGTGGATACACAGAGTGTTCGTCGATAGTCTCACGAATGTCCACGCCATTTAACGATGCTGACGACCAACGATTCTTCGTCGTTATTTCGATGTCCAATTCGTCATCGGTAGTGCAATGAATTTTTTTTGCCATTTCTTCGCCTTTCTAACAAATAATTGTCAACCTACCGATGAACGTATGTCAGAAAATGTGTCAAATTCAGTAGTGCCATACAGGGAAAGTTGGTTTACACTTATAGGTCTATCTGGTGGAATCTTGACCATAATGGGAAACCCTTGGGCCTCTTGCAGGGGTGCTCAGCAAAGGCCTAGAATTGCAAGGGTATTAAGAACTTTTCTGACATCTTGAACAAGGGCTACCTAAAAGGTTGGGACCAGCTGAGCACTAAGTTTCACTTACCGACCACCCAATGGAGGAAATATATAGTCTTGAGAAAAACATGCAAAGGTTTAGAGTGGTCGGTTAACACTAAAAACAATATTAAACAATTCCAAGAGTTCCTTTGGACTAATGGCTCCAACATTGGGAGCCTCAATGCTAAAACTATCTATAATACCCTTGCCAAATAGCAAGAAACATATGACTACCTAAATAACAAGTGGAATAAGAACTTGCATAACACTAAATGGTCCAAAATTCTATCTAATAACTGGGTTAAAATAATTGTGCTGAGGAAAGAATGTTTTAGGTGGCTTTTGATCTTCCACAGGTTACCATACAAAAACAATACTAATGAAACAAAAAATTGTAGAATGTGTAGAGTTCCAGAATCAATCTCTCATATTTTCTTGAATGTATATATGCAAAAGAAGTTTGGATTTTTTTTTTGTAACCAGCTAAATGTTTGGAGCAATAATGGTGATCTTAGAATGGATAGAACTATTCTATTCAGCGGCAATAAATTTGGCAAGGAACAAACTATATTTTGGTCTTGTCTCTCAACAGAAATTCTATGACACATTTGGAATTGAAGGAATAATGAAAGATTTAATGGGGACATGAGGGTACTTACTAAGTCCTCACGAGGACTCATCATCCACAAAATTGTTGTGCAGGTCACATTGGTGTGAAGTCATCCAAACTCAAATTTCTCAATTCCTTGGAAGATGGCAGCGTTCAACCCACCATGAGGGAGGCCAGAGCTAGGCATACTTGGCAACTAGGGCAGCCCATAACATATATCTTTCTCCAAGTGTTAGAGATATTTCAAAAAGAGTTCAATAAAAAGGTTGCTAGAGAGGCACAATTAGAAGAAATTGAAGCAGCAGAGGTTCTTTTGGGTATGAAGGATCCAACAGGTGGTGAGCATGCATCAAACTAAGGAGATGAAATTGTTATATTTTTGTGTGGACTTAGATCTTTTTGGTAGGGTAGTTGGGATCTCTTGGATAGACAGAGGTTCCTTTTTGTTGTAGGTCATGAGGCTAGTATTGCATTTTGGGAAGTAAAATTGCTATCTCAGTGGCGAACATGTTGGTATCTTCTATTGTAAATTAGATCGAGGCTCTTCCTTCAGCATAGTGACTTTTGTTGGCAGCCACTTGGACCGTTTGTTGCAGCAGTCTAGCAAGATATCTTGTACTATTTAAAAAAAAATTGGTATGTAATGATTATGTAAACATCCATAGGTTGTATTTGTAATGGGAGGGGCTTGATCCTACTATTATCTATGGGGGGGTGGAGCTTGCTGCTCCTTGATCTCATTGTATTACTTTTTGTTCAAACAATTTTCAATACAAAATTACTTAAAGGAAATAGCATGATAGAAAAAAAAGCATTTTACTTCTTTTGTAGTGGCTACTCGTGCACCAATTTCCACACTCTCACATATTTCATATGCAAATGCTAGTGAAATTTGAGGCATACAAAACTTTTCCTTTCCCTGTCCCTTACATCAATGCTTGCTTTACTAAGTATCAAGCCTAAGGATTTATGAAAGGCTTGCAAATCATTAATGTTCGTGCTAGTTGTTAAGCTAGTTGTTGTCTTTTTCCTCTAATAATGAGAATGATCAAGTTGTTCTATGAGGTATTACATCACAAAGCATGCCAACATAATTGTCAAGATAACACTTAAGTTGGAGCAATTGGCTTGGATGATGAAGGTAGCAGGGTATTTTCTAGAATTAAGACATTTACTTAATGTTGCGCAAGAGGGAAAAATAATTATTTCTTTGCCATCATAGTGAAATTGGAAAATTGCAAAAGGGTTTGTTAAACATGCCCCATAGAGCCACTATTAGAATTTTCAAAAACCTTCAAGTACATTGATTTCTACATTGCAACAAAACTTGTCTCTAACATTGCTGCAAGAGAGAGCATTATGAGATATATGAATTATTTCCATCACTTTAGATTGGGACAGTTTTCATGTGGAGAATATTGGTGATGCTAAATGAAGCAATTTGGCACAATAGATTTGCACTAATAATAATCACCTAAGATCTTCAGCAATATTGAAGGGCATCCCTCAAAGCATGATGGAAGGGAATTTTTTGCCAAATGTATTTGCAAATGCTCTGTAGACATTCATGCAAAATGTCAAAGCATAGACAAGTCACATGAACTATTTCCCATCTACCTAAAAGAAATGTGGCCTCATGAAAAATCATGACTGTAGGGATATGTTCAAAGTGGGTTTGTTGAAAAGTCCTTAGAAGCTTTCATGCAAATGCAATCAATAGACATAAATCTAAATTCCACAACCTTTTCCAATGCCTTTTCTTCCTGTATCAAAATGGGAGCGTTTGAATAGGGTACATACATCCATTTAGGCATAATGGAAGGGGAATTTATGTCAGATATTATAGCTAGAAATTCTCTACTACACATTTATGCAAAATGTGGAAGCACAAACAAGGCGCGAGACTATTTGACAAAATGTCTAAAAGGGATGTCATCTCATGGAATGTAGTGATTGAAGGAATTCACAAAATGAATTTGTTAAAAATTGTTTCTGAAACTTACAAGAAAATGTAATGGAAAGTGTAGAACTAAATTCCATAGCTACAGCACTCCTCAGCACCCCTGCCTCCTCTGCCTCATCCTTCTGCCTTCCCTTGTAAACCCTAAAAGCAACCCCCGAGACCCCTTCTCAAAGAGTATCCCATGATCCTATACTCTGATTAGCAAATGCCTATACCATTCTCTAGCATCATTAGTTAAATATTTCATAAATAACTTCATAACCACATCTTCGTGCTCTTCCTCAAATTCATCCATATGATTTAGAAAAGCTTGCAGATGATCTTCACCAGATAGAGTAGTCTTTCTAGAAAACTTTTCCAAATGCTTTCTTGTGTCATCAAGAATCTAATTAGGATAACCAAATATACCAGTGAAGTTAAGCTACCTATATCTTTCTAATTGCATAGGCCTTCTACCCAATATATTTTGATTAGGATTAGCAAGAGGGTTCACATTCTGATTCCTTGATGGCTTTGGATTCCCTTGATTAGCTAGTTGATTTTGGTTTTACATGTTTTGATTTATATTTTGTTGTAAATTTGCATGCACATTCTGATTCACATTTTGATTAACACCTTGAGCACCAATCTGATTTATCCCTCCTTGTGGATTTCCTGGCACATTTAGATTATTTCCCACTGTATTTTGATTGTTATTAGTGGGTACTTTCATGTTAATTGATGAAGGAATACATCCATGGCAACAAGTGTGACATAATTTTTTACAGTGGTTATCAACTAATTAGAGTAAAATAAATACAAAGGACTAACAGATGTCCTTAGCAACAACATCCTACATAAAGTAGGGAAAGAACACCTAGCGAATAGTGTTTACCTCCAATCCTTCTACCTTGTGGTTTTGTTTTTTTTCGATTTTTTTTTGGATACTCAAATCAAAATCTACCTAATTTCAAACTGCCTTGAAGCTTGAATCGGTGGCTAAATCTCATGGTATGAGTCTTCTCCCAAGTTTGAAACTGCAGTCTCTCGGTGAACAAATTAAATATTATTATTTGCAGGATGTAAATTCAAGAAGAAGAAAAATAGCCTAAACAAGTAATTTACATATATAATGGTATTCCAGCGAGCAAGCAAACAATTTAAAATCAAGAGGAAAATTTTGTGCCCAAAGCTTTGTTTCCTACTATCTAAATCCCCCAGGAAGCAATCATACATGAGCAAATGCTACTCCTCCTGCCTACCCTGTAGCAGCACGAAATATTCAAATTCAAATAGATTTTAAGATCATTCTGTTTAAATCAAGAAAATATTCAGAAAACTAGTTTATTGGTGCAAATTGTAAGAATTATGAGCTTTAAATAACTAGGGGTATAGAACAACGATTTCCGTATATCTGGCTATCAGTTGAGAGACAAAGGTAAAAGAAAGGAAAATAAATTACCGAATGGAAATAAGGATGGAACAGGTTGCGCTTGTTGTTAGATGCAGGCGTTTTGGGATGTTACTGGTTCAAAGGAGAAGGGTTTCCTCCGCCTGATAACCCTAAATGGCTATGGCTTCTGCCTGTGATAGCCAAGGGAAGATAATTTGTATTGTAGGTAGGTCCGGTATGTATCCCGACAATCTCGACCTGCTCAAAATTGGCTCGTATCATATGATGCTCCCTTGAAATAGGAGGCTCCATGATACCGTGATCCCTAAAAATTTGATCTCTTGAAGTTCTGGCCAATCCCATTCCTATTCCTAACGGACACAATGGGGTAGGCATTGGAGAGATTGCAATCCCCGCATTAATTTATCTAGAGAGCTCAGAGCGAGCGGATTGGAGCTTAGACTGCAGCTGCACGTTTTGAAGCGGTGTTGTTAACAAGGCGTGTGAACTGCAGATTTCAAGTGCAGTTTTGAAGTGCAAATTTCTGCGGCGAAGTGCAGTGTTCAAGTGCAGTTCTGAAGTGTAAAATTCCGCAGGAATTCTCCAGTAATATTCCAGTGCCCTGTCTCAGGCATGCGTCTTTTCCTCTCCAAAAAATCCTCGTGCCCTATCTCAGGTGTGAGACTTTTCCGGTGGGAAAGCCCACAATAAAGATCCTATCGGTTAAATATCTTGAGTTTAGTTTTTTATTGGTTTTCATGCGGTACACGCGGAGAGTGGGAAAAAAAGAGATGAAGAAAACGTAAACGTTAAGTGGGAAGCAGCGATGTGCTGATCATGGATAACCTAGTGTTAATGTGCATCACGTCCTTCACATTCATTTATAATTTGAATCGCAAATGTTGTTTATGCATTATCCATCCCATTTTTCCATTAAATTCTTTTATAATTTTTTTATTTTACGCTATTCTTATTTAAAGAAGACAAAGCTAAAAATGCCAATCAATAGTTTATATTGATCTATTGACCATTAAATGAATCTCAACCGTCCATCATTTTCCATACCTTTTTCCCCACTGCTTTTCCCTTAAAGTATTTTTTAAAAGCCCGAAGGCTTTGTGTAGAGCTCAGCTGCATGGTGCGTGCTCAAGCAAGGAGTACTATGAGGTAATAAGGTGCGTGGTCCATTCCGACGGCCACCACGACATCCCATGTCCAGATCACCAACGCCATAAATGGAACACAAGCAAACAAAACCCTCTCTAGGGCCATAACTATTGATGGATTCTCCAGTTGGAGCCATCAGAATTTTAAAGATGCCCAAACTCCGATCAAAAAATTGGCCTCAAAGAAACCAGTATGACAATAACATACAATGGCCCCATGAACTTAATCCGGATAAAAGAAAACCCCCTATTAAAAACACAAACTGAGAAATTATCAGGGTCGACCAGATTGCGAAGAAGGCACCTTGTTTTAGATGGATGGCATCCAGCATGTACGAAATCATCATTCTGACTGTAAGAGTTGCCATCACCAAAAAACCGCCCATTTCGACTAGCAAAAACGTGTAGGGGACGAGGGCGATGGCGATGTGTGCATTATACTCGAAGGAGGCCGAAGCAGAGAAGCAAGATTCGTCGGATCGAGACTTTCCCAAGCGGTTTAGCGGCGAGTGGAGGGAAGGATTAAGGTAGGGAGTTTGATCCATGGTTTGGTAATCTGGGGCTCCCATTGTGGCTATGCATGGAGCAGCTCACAGCGAGGTTGTTGTAGAGTAAGGATCGTCGCCTGGGCAGGTTGCACAGGCCTTTTTACTTTTAATTTTTTATATTGATTTTATTTATATCATTAATAATTTTTAAAATTGAATTTTTTAATTATTATATGAAATGTGGAATATATTTTAATAATAAAAAATAAATTACAAATAATTTAATTATACCTATTATTATATATTATATTTTAAAATAAAACCATTAACTATATAAAATGATTAAAATAGTTTTATATATTACAAAAATAGATCAAAATTTATCTTAATTGACTTTCCACACTTCTTTGGCATATCCATTGTACACTAAGGTGCAATAACTAGTTTTAATCTTTATTATTGGAAAAGTCAATATCCTCGCTTGTTTCTTATAGCATTAGGATCTTTTTAAGGTTTTTGATTTTTTCACAATTATTTTTTAATGTGTCTTATGGAGCACTACATGAACTATTTTTGAGAAGGAAAAAAATTATTATATATTAATTTAAGATCTTGTGTACGAAAATAGGAGCCCCTACTTTTAGATTTTATATTTAAAAAATGTATTTGGAAAGGGGGTGAACGTTTCCCAACTTACTTTCTAAAATTTTCTCACATATTATTCATTTATGATTTTCACAATTCTTATCAATCACTTTTTAAATTGAAAACTATATAATTGTAGATTTGACATTTCTTATGGATAAAAAATAATCATGAGATCATTAACTTCTTTACAATTTAGAGTTATATTTTAAAGCTTACTCATTATTATAAAATCTATGGGACCCTTGCTTATGAAGGTTCCTAAAAATTCTTAGCAACACCCATTGAGATATTTTAGAAGGCCTCCTCCATGGGACTATAATCTAAAAGGGCCACTTAATAGCAAATGGAATTTTTTTAAGTTAATAATATAAAATGTAATTGTGTGTAGGAAATTGTGACAACAATGAACAATTTGTACTAAACTAAATTGATCAATACTAAACTAAATTGTGACAACAATGAACAACCTATACTAAACTAAATTGAAATTGTACAATAAGCTACAAAAACTTAGATCAAGAAAAGTTAGAAGACCATAATAACATAAAACATCAAAAGACACTCTATTAACAATCTCCTAGTTGCACTCAAAGAGTGGTTTTTCCAAATTGATTAAGATGTGTGCTCAATTTTTAACAACATAACATTGCATTCATGTGGTTGATAAAAATGGCTAGGATCACCTCCAATTTATAGTAGTTGGGAGGTCTAGATGGAGGGTGAAGATGAAATTGGAAGATCAAGGACTCACAATGCTTTAGAGTTCTCAAGCATAAATAACTTGACAAGTGGCACAAGGATATTAGTTGAGGATGGTGGCTCTAAAATCATGGAGAAATCAAGGGATGAGATTTGACATGGGAAGTAGTGGATGGAAAAAATATAGTGGGTAACTATAAAGTACCTTGGATAGATTTTAAAACTATGAGTCTTGTCTTGACCTACCCTCAAGTATGTATGGGTGTATGGGTAATTTTAAATTAAGTATTATGAGAAAGAGGTGTATTGTCCAGAGCCCCAAGATACCATGGTCAAATTAAAATTTGAAGAATAGAATATTGACCCATACCATGGAGTACTACTTGTAAGTACTTGGTAACACATATGGTTCACATGGGAGTTTGGGTTGGTGAAATCCAAGTTTGATTATTGATTATCCCATGTATAAACGATTAGGAGATGGTTAGGGGATAATGGAAGGTTAGGAGTGGTTTATGAAAAGCGCCTTAAAAGGTCATTTTTTTTTTGTTTTTTTTGATGAAAGAGGGATATAGGCTAGGTAAATAATTATTTACTAAGGGCTAAAATTTGGGACAAATGGAAAAATTATTTTACATGAAGAACGTGATAATGGAGTTAGTGGAAAATATTAATTAAATAAAAAAATATTATTTCATTAATATGTAAGTTGGAAATGAAGAAAAGAGAATGTAAATTATGTTGGTATAAATAGGGACTTTATCAAACCAATTAGTTTTTAGCCTACTTAGGAGAGTCCTATTCACACTAGTTATGTCTCCACTTAGAGACTTTCATAATTTTGTCTCACTTAATAGTATTGAGACACGTGTCCTCATCACTTAAGACACCTATTGCATGCACACTTTAAACTTTCTCTCACACTTGTCAAATGAGCTCACAACTGTTGCACATTTGAAGGAGTAGTTAGTCATTGTCTCCTACGTTCTCACCTCATCCAACTTTCCTATATAAGAAAAGTTCCTCATTGTATATTCACACTCTCATTTTGTATATATGATAGAAATACTATTGTGCTCATATTTTTTCACTAGTGGAAGGTTGTTTCATGCTTTCAAATCTTGGCATTCTCCACCATGGTATCAAAGCCATGAGAGCACATTCCTTCCCGTATCAAGGTGACTCTCGTACATATCATTATCAACGTAGAACTAAACAAACACTGCCATTGTATCTTAAAGGTCCGAGAAACAAAGAAATATCTATGGTTTCGTTACATTTGATAATTTTTTATTTTTGCAATTTTTTTGCAATTGTATGAAAAATGAAAAACTTTATTTTTTTAACAAGGGCCAATCTACTTTCTGCCCATCTGCTATTTTTGGTTGATATTTGCTTCTTCTTTTTTTATTATTTTTTGGCCATTTTGGCCTATTTACAGGTAAATTTGTGGTCATGTCGGCTTGTTTACACAATATTTTCTCTCTTGGATTGGCCTGTTTACAGATATTTTAAAGGTCTTTGGCCTTAATTTTGGGCTTGCTTTTAGTCCTAGCAAGCCCATTTTCAAGGTCCTTTTGTTGCAGGTCTTTCTTTAGTGTCATTGGAAAACATAAATGCCTCCATATACTGCCTCTCCCATGCTCTGTATCTCCAAGCTGCAGCTTATTTGTAGGCATGTAATCCCAATGGAGTTCTTTTTGTTCTTGCTAAAAAAATCTACAAATTGAAGAGTGGCATTTGTGGCACGATTTTGAGGATAGCTGGAGCGGACCTTTCCATCTAAGCAGCACATACCTGCACGACGAGTCCTCTCCATTCTAATGCCAAAGAGAATCACCTGCACTGCGTAGCCTCTCACCATCTACATCGACATTCTATAGGTCCCACGTGGTTCCCATTGCCCATCGACCTGCTCAAAAGGAAATATTTCTGATTTGGGGGGTCTATTTATTAGAAAATTGGAAAAAAGATTTAGCGCCCCAATTCCCACACGACCTCCACAGCCCTATACGGCTTCACGCAACCTTTCTAAGCTTGGCCAAGTCTATCAACATCTATTCGCTCAACGAAAGTATCTAGGGAGATATGGCATTTCTGGTGGGTGTGTGGAGCCAGGCTTGCTGGAATTTTTTCTCTTTGACTGAGTTTTTTGTTCAGTGAGGCAAGACCCTTGTTAAGACTTTTTTTCTTCAAATTATTTGGGCTCTTGGACCTACCTTTATTATCTGATATGTTTGGTTGGGAAAGAATCATAAGATTTTTCAAGATGTGAAGTTGGTTGTCCAACATTTATGGTGTAAAATTCTTCATTCTTTGGGAGAAACTATTTCGGCTAAGTGTGACTTGGCTAAGGGTGTGGATTTGGAAGATGTTGCTTGTTGCAGTCATCTCA
>VDFB02264258.1:0-65279 GCA_007258455.2 Sequoia sempervirens | reverse complement strand
TGTATTTGCAAATGCTCTGTAGACATTCATGCAAAATGTCAAAGCATAGACAAGTCACGTGAACTGTTTCCCATCTACCTAAAAGAAATGTGGCCTCATGAAAAATCATGACTGTAGGGATATGTTCAAAGTGGGTTTGTTGAAAAGTCCTTAGAAGCTTTCATGCAAATGCAATCAATAGACATAAATCTAAATTCCACAACCTTTTCCAATGCCTTTTCTTCCTGTATCAAAATGGGAGCATTTGAATAGGGTACATACATCCATTTAGGCATAATGGAAGGGGAATTTATGTCAGATATTATAGCTAGAAATTCTCTAGTACACATTTATGCAAAATGTGGAAGCACAAACAAGGCGCGAGACTATTTGACAAAATGTCTAAAAGGGATGTCATCTCATGGAATGTAGTGATTGAAGGAATTCACAAAATGAATTTGTTAAAAATTGTTTCTGAAACTTACAAGAAAATGTAATGGAAAGTGTAGAACTAAATTCCATAGCTACACCACTCCTCAGCACCCCTGCCTCCTTTGCCTCATCCTTCTGCCTTCCCTTGTAAACCCTAAAAGCAACCCCCGAGACCCCTTCTCAAAGAGTATCCCATGATCCTATACTCTGATTAGCAAATGCCTATACCATTCTCTAGCATCATTAGTTAAATATTTCATAAATAACTTCATAACCACATCTTCGTGCTCTTCCTCAAATTCATCCATATGATCTAGAAAAGCTTGCAGATGATCTTCACCAGATAGAGTAGTCTTTCTAGAAAACTTTTCCAAATGCTTTCTTGTGTCATCAAGAATCTAATTAGGATAACCAAATATACCAGTGAAGTTAAGCTACCTATATCTTTCTAATTGCATAGGCCTTCTACCCAATATATTTTGATTAGGATTAGCAAGAGGGTTCACATTCTGATTCCTTGATGGCTTTGGATTCCCTTGATTAGCTAGTTGATTTTGGTTTTACATGTTTTGATTTATATTTTGTTGTAAATTTGCATGCACATTCTGATTCACATTTTGATTAACACCTTGAGCACCAATCTGATTTATCCCTCCTTGTGGATTTCCTGGCACATTTAGATTATTTCCCACTGTATTTTGATTGTTATTAGTGGGTACTTTCATGTTAATTGATGAAGGAATACATCCATGGCAACAAGTGTGACATAATTTTTTACAGTGGTTATCAACTAATTAGAGTAAAATAAATACAAAGGACTAACAGATGTCCTTAGCAACAACATCCTACATAAAGTAGGGAAAGAACACCTAGCGAATAGTGTTTACCTCCAATCCTTCTACCTTGTGGTTTTGTTTTTTTTCGATTTTTTTTTGGATACTCAAATCAAAATCTACCTAATTTCAAACTGCCTTGAAGCTTGAATCGGTGGCTAAATCTCATGGTATGAGTCTTCTCCCAAGTTTGAAACTGCAGTCTCTCGGTGAACAAATTAAATATTATTATTTGCAGGATGTAAATTCAAGAAGAAGAAAAATAGCCTAAACAAGTAATTTACATATATAATGGTATTCCAGCGAGCAAGCAAACAATTTAAAATCAAGAGGAAAATTTTGTGCCCAAAGCTTTGTTTCCTACTATCTAAATCCCCCAGGAAGCAATCATACATGAGCAAATGCTACTCCTCCTGCCTACCCTGTAGCAGCACGAAATATTCAAATTCAAATAGATTTTAAGATCATTCTGTTTAAATCAAGAAAATATTCAGAAAACTAGTTTATTGGTGCAAATTGTAAGAATTATGAGCTTTAAATAACTAGGGGTATAGAACAACGATTTCCGTATATCTGGCTATCAGTTGAGAGACAAAGGTAAAAGAAAGGAAAATAAATTACCGAATGGAAATAAGGATGGAACAGGTTGCGCTTGTTGTTAGATGCAGGCGTTTTGGGATGTTACTGGTTCAAAGGAGAAGGGTTTCCTCCGCCTGATAACCCTAAATGGCTATGGCTTCTGCCTGTGATAGCCAAGGGAAGATAATTTGTATTGTAGGTAGGTCCGGTATGTATCCCGACAATCTCGACCTGCTCAAAATTGGCTCGTATCATATGATGCTCCCTTGAAATAGGAGGCTCCATGATACCGTGATCCCTAAAAATTTGATCTCTTGAAGTTCTGGCCAATCCCATTCCTATTCCTAACGGACACAATGGGGTAGGCATTGGAGAGATTGCAATCCCCGCATTAATTTATCTAGAGAGCTCAGAGCGAGCGGATTGGAGCTTAGACTGCAGCTGCACGTTTTGAAGCGGTGTTGTTAACAAGGCGTGTGAACTGCAGATTTCAAGTGCAGTTTTGAAGTGCAAATTTCTGCGGCGAAGTGCAGTGTTCAAGTGCAGTTCTGAAGTGTAAAATTCCGCAGGAATTCTCCAGTAATATTCCAGTGCCCTGTCTCAGGCATGCGTCTTTTCCTCTCCAAAAAATCCTCGTGCCCTATCTCAGGTGTGAGACTTTTCCGGTGGGAAAGCCCACAATAAAGATCCTATCGGTTAAATATCTTGAGTTTAGTTTTTTATTGGTTTTCATGCGGTACACGCGGAGAGTGGGAAAAAAAGAGATGAAGAAAACGTAAACGTTAAGTGGGAAGCAGGCGATGTGCTGATCATGGATAACCTAGTGTTAATGTGCATCACGTCCTTCACATTCATTTATAATTTGAATCGCAAATGTTGTTTATGCATTATCCATCCCATTTTTCCATTAAATTCTTTTATAATTTTTTTATTTTACCCTATTCTTATTTAAAGAAGACAAAGCTAAAAATGCCAATCAATAGTTTATATTGATCTATTGACCATTAAATGAATCTCAACTGTCCATCATTTTCCATACCTTTTTCCCCACTGCTTTTCCCTTAAAGTATTTTTTAAAAGCCCGAAGGCTTTGTGTAGAGCTCAGCTGCATGGTGCGTGCTCAAGCAAGGAGTACTATGAGGTAATAAGGTGCGTGGTCCATTCCGACGGCCACCACGACATCCCATGTCCAGATCACCAACGCCATAAATGGAACACAAGCAAACAAAACCCTCTCTAGGGCCATAACTATTGATGGATTCTCCAGTTGGAGCCATCAGAATTTTAAAGATGCCCAAACTCCGATCAAAAAATTGGCCTCAAAGAAACCAGTATGACAATAACATACAATGGCCCCATGAACTTAATCCGGATAAAAGAAAACCCCCTATTAAAAACACAAACTGAGAAATTATCAGGGTCGACCAGATTGCGAAGAAGGCACCTTGTTTTAGATGGATGGCATCCAGCATGTACGAAATCATCATTCTGACTGTAAGAGTTGCCATCACCAAAAAACCGCCCATTTCGACTAGCAAAAACGTGTAGGGGACGAGGGCGATGGCGATGTGTGCATTATACTCGAAGGAGGCCGAAGCAGAGAAGCAAGATTCGTCGGATCGAGACTTTCCCAAGCGGTTTAGCGGCGAGTGGAGGGAAGGATTAAGGTAGGGAGTTTGATCCATGGTTTGGTAATCTGGGGCTCCCATTGTGGCTATGCATGGAGCAGCTCACAGCGAGGTTGTTGTAGAGTAAGGATCGTCGCCTGGGCAGGTTGCACAGGCCTTTTTACTTTTAATTTTTTATATTGATTTTATTTATATCATTAATAATTTTTAAAATTGAATTTTTTAATTATTATATGAAATGTGGAATATATTTTAATAATAAAAAATAAATTACAAATAATTTAATTATACCTATTATTATATATTATATTTTAAAATAAAACCATTAACTATATAAAATGATTAAAATAGTTTTATATATTACAAAAATAGATCAAAATTTATCTTAATTGACTTTCCACACTTCTTTGGCATATCCATTGTACACTAAGGTGCAATAACTAGTTTTAATCTTTATTATTGGAAAAGTCAATATCCTCGCTTGTTTCTTATAGCATTAGGATCTTTTTAAGGTTTTTGATTTTTTCACAATTATTTTTTAATGTGTCTTATGGAGCACTACATGAACTATTTTTGAGAAGGAAAAAAATTATTATATATTAATTTAAGATCTTGTGTACGAAAATAGGAGCCCCTACTTTTAGATTTTATATTTAAAAAATGTATTTGGAAAGGGGGTGAACGTTTCCCAACTTACTTTCTAAAATTTTCTCACATATTATTCATTTATGATTTTCACAATTCTTATCAATCACTTTTTAAATTGAAAACTATATAATTGTAGATTTGACATTTCTTATGGATAAAAAATAATCATGAGATCATTAACTTCTTTACAATTTAGAGTTATATTTTAAAGCTTACTCATTATTATAAAATCTATGGGACCCTTGCTTATGAAGGTTCCTAAAAATTCTTAGCAACACCCATTGAGATATTTTAGAAGGCCTCCTCCATGGGACTATAATCTAAAAGGGCCACTTAATAGCAAATGGAATTTTTTTAAGTTAATAATATAAAATGTAATTGTGTGTAGGAAATTGTGACAACAATGAACAATTTGTACTAAACTAAATTGATCAATACTAAACTAAATTGTGACAACAATGAACAACCTATACTAAACTAAATTGAAATTGTACAATAAGCTACAAAAACTTAGATCAAGAAAAGTTAGAAGACCATAATAACATAAAACATCAAAAGACACTCTATTAACAATCTCCTAGTTGCACTCAAAGAGTGGTTTTTCCAAATTGATTAAGATGTGTGCTCAATTTTTAACAACATAACATTGCATTCATGTGGTTGATAAAAATGGCTAGGATCACCTCCAATTTATAGTAGTTGGGAGGTCTAGATGGAGGGTGAAGATGAAATTGGAAGATCAAGGACTCACAATGCTTTAGAGTTCTCAAGCATAAATAACTTGACAAGTGGCACAAGGATATTAGTTGAGGATGGTGGCTCTAAAATCATGGAGAAATCAAGGGATGAGATTTGACATGGGAAGTAGTGGATGGAAAAAATATAGTGGGTAACTATAAAGTACCTTGGATAGATTTTAAAACTATGAGTCTTGTCTTGACCTACCCTCAAGTATGTATGGGTGTATGGGTAATTTTAAATTAAGTATTATGAGAAAGAGGTGTATTGTCCAGAGCCCCAAGATACCATGGTCAAATTAAAATTTGAAGAATAGAATATTGACCCATACCATGGAGTACTACTTGTAAGTACTTGGTAACACATATGGTTCACATGGGAGTTTGGGTTGGTGAAATCCAAGTTTGATTATTGATTATCCCATGTATAAACGATTAGGAGATGGTTAGGGGATAATGGAAGGTTAGGAGTGGTTTATGAAAAGCGCCTTAAAAGGTCATTTTTTTTTTGTTTTTTTTGATGAAAGAGGGATATAGGCTAGGTAAATAATTATTTACTAAGGGCTAAAATTTGGGACAAATGGAAAAATTATTTTACATGAAGAACGTGATAATGGAGTTAGTGGAAAATATTAATTAAATAAAAAAATATTATTTCATTAATATGTAAGTTGGAAATGAAGAAAAGAGAATGTAAATTATGTTGGTATAAATAGGGACTTTATCAAACCAATTAGTTTTTAGCCTACTTAGGAGAGTCCTATTCACACTAGTTATGTCTCCACTTAGAGACTTTCAGAATTTTGTCTCACTTAATAGTATTGAGACACGTGTCCTCATCACTTAAGACACCTATTGCATGCACACTTTAAACTTTCTCTCACACTTGTCAAATGAGCTCACAACTGTTGCACATTTGAAGGAGTAGTTAGTCATTGTCTCCTACGTTCTCACCTCATCCAACTTTCCTATATAAGAAAAGTTCCTCATTGTATATTTACACTCTCATTTTGTATATATGATAGAAATACTATTGTGCTCATATTTTTTCACTAGTGGAAGGTTGTTTCATGCTTTCAAATCTTGGCATTCTCCACCATGGTATCAAAGCCATGAGAGCACATTCCTTCCCGTATCAAGGTGACTCTCGTACATATCACTATCAACGTAGAACTAAACAAACACTGCCATTGTATCTTAAAGGTCCGAGAAACAAAGAAATATCTATGGTTTCATTACATTTGATAATTTTTTATTTTTGCAATTTTTTTGCAATTGTATGAAAAATGAAAAACTTTATTTTTTTAACAAGGGCCAATCTACTTTCTGCCCATCTGCTATTTTTGGTTGATATTTGCTTTTTTTTTTATTATTTTTTTGGCCATTTTGGCCTATTTACAGGTAAATTTGTGGTCATGTCGGCTTGTTTACACAATATTTTCTCTCTTGGATTGGCCTGTTTACAGATATTTTAAAGGTCTTTGGCCTTAATTTTGGGCTTGCTTTTAGTCCTAGCAAGCCCATTTTCAAGGTCCTTTTGTTGCAGGTCTTTCTTTAGTGTCATTGGAAAACATAAATGCCTCCATATACTGCCTCTCCCATGCTCTGTATCTCCAAGCTGCAGCTTATTTGTAGGCATGTAATCCCAATGGAGTTCTTTTTGTTCTTGCTAAAAAATCTACAAATTGAAGAGTGGCATTTGTGGCACGATTTTGAGGATAGCTGGAGCGGACCTTTCCATCTAAGCAGCACATACCTGCACGACGAGTCCTCTCCATTCTAATGCCAAAGAGAATCACCTGCACTGCGTAGCCTCTCACCATCTACATCGACATTCTATAGGTCCCACGTGGTTCCCATTGCCCATCGACCTGCTCAAAAGGAAATATTTCTGATTTGGGGGGTCTATTTATTAGAAAATTGGAAAAAAGATTTAGCGCCCCAATTCCCACACGACCTCCACAGCCCTATACGGCTTCACGCAACCCTTCTAAGCTTGGCCAAGTCTATCAACATCTATTCGCTCAACGAAAGTATCTAGGGAGATATGGCATTTCTGGTGGGTGTGTGGAGCCAGGCTTGCTGGAATTTTTTCTCTTTGACTGAGTTTTTTGTTCAGTGAGGCAAGACCCTTGTTAAGACTTTTTTTCTTCAAATTATTTGGGCTCTTGGACCTACCTTTATTATCTGATATGTTTGGTTGGGAAAGAATCATAAGATTTTTCAAGATGTGAAGTTGGTTGTCCAACATTTATGGTGTAAAATTCTTCATTCTTTGGGAGAAACTATTTCGGCTAAGTGTGACTTGGCTAAGGGTGTGGATTTGGAAGATGTTGCTTGTTGCAATCATCTCAATCTTCCTTTTCAAAGTGTGTTGCAAAGGGTATTGGTCAAATCATGAGAAATAGATGTAGACATCCTCTTTAGAAGATAAACAGTGAGGGGCGTTGGTGTCCTCCACAGGGAGTATTGAAAATGGATGGTTCTTCTTGGGGAAATCCTAGTTATGCTGGTATTGGTGATGTTGGGCAGAATAGTTTTGGGATTGTTCTGTTTATCTTTTTTATTTATAAGGGTCTTCATACTAACAATTTCATGAAGGCTCTCTCCATTTTATATGCAGTGGAGCGTGGTTGCGCTCTTCGGTGGAGAAGGATCATTTGTGAATCTAATTCTTAGGTGGTGGTGACTTTGTTCAATAGGCAACAATTAGAAGATTTCAATTGGCATTTAACTTTGATTATTAAACAAATTCTTAATTTGTGTGCTTCCTTGGAATCTATTACTTTCTGTCACATTCCTAGAGAATGGAACAAAGTAGCAGATTGTTTGGCCAAATGGGCCTCTGATCATTTGTAGAATTGGAACATTGTGGATAGGGGTTAATTACCCCTATATTTGTCACAAAAGTTAGACCACTTAGTGGAGATTGACAGGGGTGCGTAATTCCCTTGCTTTGTACTTCTTTGTTTTAGTTTGAATAAATTTTTACCCCTCTTTTAGTTAAAATATGGCGACCTTCTCTTGCACTTTCCTTATTGAGCTTTAATTGATATTCTTTATTTGCAGTACATGACTCCACAATAACAATAATAAAACTTACATTTGGCGTGAAGACTCAACACTTGCACAAAGACTTGGTCCATATCAACCACATTTTGCTACAGTTACACTTTCTTTTTGGTTAACATTTGATGTTAATTTTCATCCAACCATCAGATTTCAGTTAGTTGTTATAATTAACTATTAAAATCTTGTAAAAGGGTATTATTTTCATTTTTGCATAACTTGCAAATGGAGAGTTAGATTTTCAAGTGTGATTAGTCAACAGGAATTTGTTTTGTTGCCAAAATTTTGACATCGAGACAATTTGAATTTGGTGTTGTTTATTAGTATTTCAAGACTCTAAAGCAAACATTGTAAGTGAATTTCGAGAAGACATAACTTTCATCTTGTTTATCAAAATGTTGCAAACATTTTTTTTTATTATTATAATTGTATAAGAAATTCATTTTTTCTTGTATTTTAAAGATTTGGATTGTCTATTTTTCAAAAATTGTAAAAATCATTGTATAATATAAACAATCAGTTTGGCATCCAATCTTCATATTTAAGTTATAATTCTCTTGAACACTAATTTTGGGGGGTATACTTGCATTTCACACTAATATTTTCTAATCATTAGACCATGTCTACAAATGCCAAACTAAAGTACACACATCGTGGGAGTAATCAACATGGGGATGAATTTTATTCACATTTCTCACATCATCTCTTCCAACATCTATTTAGGATAGTGAAACTTGAGTCCCTTGATACATTTTAATCTAGTATTGACTCGTCCATGAGTTCTAGCGATACTTTGCACTAGGACATTACTATCATTTTTATAGATCTATCACATTGGGAGGCATATATCTACCAGACATCACATTTTTGTTTCTAGAATCCCATCTCGCATATTTGGAAGAAATTATTGAGGATATTCATCTCCTTCATGAAGTCAGCTTTGTTGAAGTTGCATCATCATTTCCATCTTTGAATCTTGCTCTTACCTTGTCTATATCAACTTCTATCATCACAAATAATGTATATATTCATGAATTGACCTATCCAACCCAATCATCATCATTTACAACACTATCATATTCACATTAGTCTAGCTATCACCATACATCAATGATCCCTATTCCTAAATCTTTTATGGTACTTGATTCATCTTATCAACATTCATCACATGCCAAAATTGGCTTGGAGATCATTGAGCATTATTTGAAGACATCGTGGGCATCACATCTATCTTTGGATCACATGCAAAATTTAGAGACATTGATCTTACTTCTTGCATATGTATTCATATTCAAAATGGGAAGTCATTTTGCACAAATTTGTGGTGTTGTTTCTCCTCAAGAGGAGACATCTTCAACAATCACGGATCATCTTCAACATCTAGTGTCAAACATATA
Source organism: Sequoia sempervirens (assembly GCA_007258455.2). NCBI lineage: Eukaryota > Viridiplantae > Streptophyta > Pinopsida > Cupressales > Cupressaceae > Sequoia > Sequoia sempervirens. The sequence goes on along the minus strand of VDFB02264258.1, from coordinate 55,977 downwards.
CTACAACTACATAAACCATTTTGAGGGGAGGTTGCATGGTTTCTCTTTTGTTATCAGTTTTGGGAGGAAGCATTTCCTCACATGGAGTTCATTACTTCACATTTTTAGGGGAATCATATAAAGCTTCTCTATTTTCTCTCCTATGGGGGGAACATTAATTATACATTGTGCTAAAATTAGTCCTTGGGGGTCATGATAAGCTCTTTATCTGTCACTTATCTTCTTCACTTGTACATTTTATTTTATTGAATTTCTCTTTTAGAAAGGAGTTTTATTTTCCACTAGGTTTTTTCCCTTTCTCCACTTTATGAGAAACTTATATATGCGTAACTCACATGACCTATAGTTGGTACTCATCATTAGTGCATCTACATTACTCCCTAAGTTGCACCTAAGGGGGATTGTTGGTGTAAAAGTGACTATCAAACTTTTTAACTTTTAGCCTACCTAGGAGATTTCTATTCACATTAGTTAAGACTCTACTTAGGGAATTTTAGGAATTTTTCTCACTCCATAGCATTGATACATGTGTCCTGATCACTTGAGATGCCTATTGCATGCACACTTTACACTTGCTCACACACTTATCAAGTGAGCTCACAAATGTTGCAAATTTGGAGGGGTAGCTAGTTATTTCCTCCTACCTTCTCACCTCATCCACCTTGCCTATATAAGCAAGGTTCCTTATTGTATATTTATATTCTCATTTTTCTATTGATAGAAATACTATTGTGCTCATATTTTTTTCACTAGTGGAAGGTTGTTGCATGCTTTCAGATCTTAGCATTCTCCAAGAAATTGATCAAATGTGAATGATCAATTTTAGGTGCCTACAACAAAACTAATTTTGAGATGTTTTTTGAGTTCATTTAATATTTTTTTTAAATTGAGAATTGGAGGTTGTATTCTTATAGCTATGAGCTCAGTAGATCTATCTAATAATTTTGTGAATCTAAAATTGTGTCAAGATCCTTTTGCTTACCTAGAATGTTAATATCCTTCTCATCTTTTGAAGACCAAGAGTCTAAGATTATTGTATCATGTGGAACAATAAGATGATGACGAGGTTTCAACTCCTCCTACCATGTGATTTTGAAAGAATCCCTTGGGCTAGTTGTACCAAATATTTTGAAATCCTTTTTGTTACATTGAGAATTCAAATTCTCACAAATAGACATCTTTTGTGTTGGATCTAAAATTTTATTTCTTGAAATCCATTAATTAGATCCAAGTTCTACTTTGATCATCAATGAAATTTATTTAATGAAATATTAAGAGATGTCCATCTCCACACAAGAATGGGAAATTTTTTATATGTTTTGTTGGCCACCTCATTGGTTAAACATATAAATTTCCCTAAGGAGTCAATAATAAATATCATCCCTATCGTCTAATAATATTGAGAGGTAAATATGAAAGACTAACCCAAATAAGGGAAATGAAAAATGAGTCACTTTAAGGACTAAAATAAGGATACCATGGTCTCATTCACAAAAAAATTCCACTTAGATTCATGAGGTAGACTTCAAAATTCACCCTTTTTCTCTTATCAATTCAAGATCCAAAATTTAAAAAACCATGCATAGGTATAAATATTGATCTCATCCTTTGAATCATGCTTCCACTTCTTGAAGATCAACTCATAATTTTTTATTGATTTTGGCTAATAAAATTTATAGTTTTGTAAATAATAACATGGTCAATGAAATATTACTCTCATTATGTAACCTCAAAATCCATTATAATTTCAAGAGAAAATAATTAAAAAAATTATTGAGCTTCTAGTCAAATTCCTTCCATCTAACTTGCAACTAGGGTTGGAGCAAACTGCAACCACCAAATTTATTTATGATCTAGCTAAATCAAGAGCCATTAGGGCTTCTAGATATGAAACCCTATCATCCAAATTTGTAGCTCCTTGATGAGTAGTATTTTTTAAGTATCAAGGTATCTAAATACCCCTCTCTAAAGGAGATACACATCCATGGTGTGAACAAAAATAACTATTGACTTGAGCTTTGGATGATCTAATTTCTTGGAGGAAATGAACTAGTTCAGGTAGATAAGGAAATAAACTAGTTCAAGCCTTAGGAAAGGAGGATATTAGTTGAGAGATCCTAGAATTAAGATAAAATCATGGTTCCAAAGGATGGGAACCATACAATATAGTAGGGGTACAAGATCCTTTCACCAAGCCCTTGACAGTGTTTAATTTTCCATGCACTAGAAACAAGTGGGATTAAAGGATGGAGCTACTAAAGAAGGGGATTGAAACTCTAGAATTTGTGTCGCAATGTGGGTGAGCATCAGAAGTCATTGGAGAATTGGGATTTATTAATTTATTTTAATTATAAATTTAAATATATTTTATACAATTAATTTATATATATTAATCTAATAAATACTTTTAACAATTTAATATAAAATTGATATAATTAAACTATATAGTAATTATATGATATACTATTTCTATATGTAACTTCTTAAATTTCTTTTTTCATACTACCTAGGGATCCAAATAATATTGCTAGCTAAAGCTATCCATATTTGTGGGATTATATATCTGTGTCACATTTGTATATATGACACATATTTTTATATATTTATCCTATATCCATTGAGCATCATTTTACTCTAATTTTGACACATTGTACCACTTTTTTACATGTATATATGAGATGAGAATGGTTTTTGGTGTGATGTATATACAAATTATTGATGATGTATAATTTTATGGATGATTGTGATTTTGTATGCTTTGTGGATATGATGTATGCATGATTTATGATGGATATATATTATGTTATGATGAAGTGATGTTGGTTACTTATGAATGGATGTGGATTAAAATATATGATTAATTGTGTGATGTGTTTATAGGATGGATGTATGGATAGTTCTATTGTGTAGTTTTTCTATATTGGGATTCTAATCATATATGTGAAACCCATGATACATGAACACATTTAGGTTAGGGTTTTACAACTCTACTATAAGATACCATATTTTAGTTAAATACATATGGAATACATGATTATGATAGATGCACTGAAGGAGTGTGTTTTTTGTTTACGGTATAATGCAAGAAGAAAGCAATGGGGATGGGTAGATAGGGGTAACAATTAGGTTACCTAAGAATGGTAGTTGGTTGATGGGGGTAATGGGATTGAATATGGGAGAATAAACTAGATGGATGGGATGTGTTGTTATGCTAGCACATGTGGAGAGAATTACTAATTTGATATTAAATAGATGTTATGTAGTAAGGTATAAAGACCTAGGTGGTCATATATCTAAATTGCAAGGAATGAAAAAATAAATAAGAGGTTTCTCCAACACCTACAGGGCTAAAATAACTTTGGTGGATCTATTGTTGGGACAAAAAATGATCATATGAATAGGATGTTGTAGATAGGATAACATGGATGGATCTTACCCCCAAGTGTAGAGGGCAACAAGATAAGAGATTACACATGATTCTTTTCCAAATTTTCATCTGGTACTTGACCAAGTTTTCAAAAGAAGTGGTTTTCACCATTGGATGAATGATTTCTCTTTACTTTTTTCATTTTTTTATTTTTTATTTTTTATATTTTTGGAATAGTACATGGATGGAAAAGGATGAGGATAAGGATGTGGATAGATGGATTTGGAAGATATTTGAATGGATGATAAGGAGATGGAAGAAGATCTCAAGCATCTAGTTCCATGGATGATATTCCTTGAAGATGTGTTACATGGACCATGGCAAGTGGAGGTATGCTCATAGACATTGGTAGAATGATGGAAAGGGGGATGAAATGGAAGGGGATATGGAGAGGGAAATGGATCTATGCAAAGTGTTGGATGAAAGGGATGGAAGGATGGAAAAATAGGTGTTGGATAATGGATGGGTTGATGGAAGACTTGTGGATGAGTGGATGGGAATGTTTGCAAGATCAAAATTGGAATATGTCTTGAAAGGTGATGGAGTTGTGGAGAAATGGATTTTGAATTTTGAGATATAGATGGAGGAGTGTGGATGGATTTTTGGATATAGGGACCCAAAATGGATGGTTGAGATGATGGGTGATTTAGGGTAGCAGATTTTAGAACATAAGGGCCCAAAATGGATTTGGATGATGGGGGTGTTTAGATGGAGAGGATGACATAAGATTATAGGAATCTTTTGTATTGTAAATTTTGGATACTAATTTTAAATGTTCTTTGGGATGTATTTCTTATATGACTAGTTTTGGGATCCACATGGTTTTTTAATTTTTTCTTCATGGCAATTTGTGGCCTTTTGGATTTATCTTTTTTTCTTTGGATGAGATTTTTCATTGTTTTGACATGTCTTTTGGAGGGGGCATGTTGATCCTTGGATACATATATGAATTTTTGCATTTATGTATTTTATGTTTGACATATAAATTTATACCAATAGAAATGGCATGGGTGCATGAGGATATATGAATTAGAGATTTTATGAATCAGGAGATGGAGGGAAGATGTTGGAAAGAATTTAAGGATCACTAGTATAGAAAAAAATATATATGACTAAAAAAACTACTAAAAACTTCTGATAATTGACTAAACATAGTCATGTGACCATTAGTAGTTTATTGCCAGTCATTTATAATGTGACCAAATTGATGACTAAACAAACTACCAAATTATATTAAATATTAAATGAGATTTTGGTCACATTATAAATGACTGGCAATAAATCAATGACTAAATACACTACCAAATTCAATTAAATATTAAATCGAGATTTTGGAATATTTGAAAATTGAATGAAAGGAGTTGATTGATGTTGAATTTGTGATTTTTTTAAAATTATTTTATACATCATCAAGAACTGAACGTTACTAATCAATTTGTAAGTGCAAGTGTGTGTAGTTGTAGTGTGACAAGTTGAAGGGTGAGAACACAATTGAAGTAGGATTGTTTAGCCGAATCAAACAATAAGCCAATTGGAATCTGGGTGCAAACACCACAAATTGCATGAGGAACTCCATTTGAACTAAATTGCATATATAATAGAATGTAATTTTCTAACTTGAACTATTCTAGTTTTTGAAAATAAATGGCTTGTAGATTTAAAGTTTGTCTACTTAAACTTTGTGTTTGAAAAAAAGAAAAATGAGTATTGTTAAGGAAATTTCTTTGTTAGTGTGTGTGTATATCTATATATGCTCGAAATGAAATTTTAAGTTCCTTATTTTAAATAATGATGTACGAAACTTATAAGCCATTCTAAACAAACAAATTATAAATGAAAATATATATACATATATATATATATACATATAAATATATATGCATGTATGTAAATAAAATTGAAATATATATATATATATATATGCATGTATGTAAATAAAATTGAAATATATATATATATATGTATGTATGTATGTATGTATATATATGTCTATACAATATTGGAAAATAGAGTAAATAGGAATGGAACCATTTAAATACATATAGAAATGCAAACATAATATAAATGTATACATATTCAATTTATATCGAATTCAAATTTATAACCGATATATTCTAAAATCGGTCTATTCAAAATGAAGAAGATATCATAAGGAAATCCACTAAGATAGTGGACTATCACCACCTTTATGGAAATAATCTAAATTTAGAGGTAGTTAGCAACGGCATGGCAATAATGGCATCACCAGAAAAGCATGAAAAATAAGGTATTGTATCTATCCTTTTGGGGGAAGATAGCTATGTGAAAAAGCAGGGAAGGAGGCAACAAATTAAAGGAAATTTTGAAAGGAAAAGGGTCAAACAAAAAGCCAAGAAAAATCTAAGGAAAGAATGACATCATAGTTTGATTTGGGAGGTAATTTGATCCCCATATATTCTTGCAATGATCCAACATTACTTCTATTATCAAATGTTGTTAGAAGTTTATTCTTCATTTTTCTCAAGAGTATTCAAGGCATCATAGGAAAAGAAGTTGTTCTATATGTCAAATGGCATGAAGCCAAATGAGTGAGTAGTTATATCGATTTTTTTTCCACCACATGTAGGACATGTGGCCTAAGACCTGCACAGTGGGAAACTAACCTAGTTTAAAGCCTGTGTGGCTAATGTCTAGAGCCAAGACGAGGCTTGAGAGCCTCCAATGGCTAGGCCTCCACCTTTTTGTTGCATAAAAATACTCTACCTTATGTAGGCTATCATAAATTATTCCAATAAACTATTTTGTTTGTGAAAATGTTCCTTGAAGAGGATGGAATCGATCCTTTGAGGAGAGTATGCATTCTTTGCATTTCATTTGTATTATTTCTAAGCTTATTACTGAAGGGTTGAAACTTGTAATAGGGATTGTACAAAGCTCTTAGAGCCTTGCATATGTGAATATTTCCTTTAAATGGGTATTCAAACCCGTTCAGTAAGAATGGTGCAAGGGATTTTCCTATGATAGAAGAAACACTAAGCCATGTTGGGGTTGATCTTAGTATCGATGGCTAACCCTTGAATATATAATGATACAGACAGAAGTTTGCATATATAATATTGCAGCATGCATGGTAAAAGTAGTAATCCCTCATGTGTGATTTCAAATATATCTTTGAAGCTTAGGGAGAAGATACCTGATCATAGAGATTGGTTGATCCTGAGTAATCATAGTTGTTCTGTTGTAGCCTAAAAGGGGCATTTTTAATAGTTGAACTTAAACCTTTTGTGCTTTCTTAGAATGAAATATTTTCTCAAGAAACACATCAACAGACATGTCAAACTTGGTATTCTTCATATCAGTTGAGTCACTCATTGTATTTATAGTGATGAAAGTGTTCAAGATTTGGATAATAGACATTTTGTCCTTATGATTGAAACTGGACTATTTGTTTTGTTAGATTTCAGTCCATAATATAAACCAATTTTGTATTAAGCAATGAAATTTCACTTGTAAAGTGATCATTTAGCATGTAAATAGTCTGAGGACAAAAAATAGAGTACACAACAATATTTGACTTTAAATGTAACTATTTAATCTAAAACATAAATGTGTTGATGTAAATAGTGGATATTCTTTTACAAACAACTTTGTTTTGTTAAAAAACTATTCTTATCATTGAAAACAAAATGTTTCATAACTATTTAGTAGGAAACAATATTTCTTTTGTTCAAACAATAAATGTACATATGAAAATAGCTAGCTTTACAACTATTTAGTAGGAAACAATATTTTTTTTACTTAAACAATGAATGTTCATATGTGAACAACATGTTTCATAATTGTTTTATAGGAAACGATATTTATTCTATTCAAACAGTGAATTATCTTATGTAAACAACAATGTTAGAATAACACAATAGTGAAAACATTATAACAGTATGTGTGAAACTATTAGCATAGACTTGTTTTGTTTTCCTTATTTTGACAAAGAAACGTCAATTAGAATATTATTTAAAGATTAGAAATTGAATAATGATTATTTCAAAATGTATGTACAAACTTTAACATTAGTAGGGACATATATGTATATGCACATAGATTTCATCTATGTACATACACATACTTGTGACATACATTCTTTTGCTTTTAGCACATTTTTAAAGAGGAAAATTCTTAAGAATTTAAGTAGAAAATAGTCATAAGAATGATATGATTGATTGTTGAAATAATCTATCAATTATAGAATCTAATTTATGTTTAGATTATATATTAGTATTGTATTTCTTCTTTTGAAGACATTTGTGAGAGAATATTTTAAATACTTGAACATAATAGTGATACCTTAGTTGACTAGAGCACCTATGGGTAGCTGTTGCTAGAGGGTAGATAGTTGTTGTAATAGAAAGTTACCTTCTAGGACAAGTGCTGAAATGGAGTTCAAAGAGTATAGGTCTGTTTTACTAGAACCTATCATTTTCTATTGTTGCAACAAGCTTATTATGCTTGGCCAAGCAATATAGTTCATTATGTATGTATCATGTATGAATGAACTCTGTGATTTCACTCTCTACCATTCCTAACATAGATCTTGCACTTTATTTTCTAATTTGTACATAGAAAGTGCATGTTGATGTATGGGCACATGCCAAATTCCACCTTGTAGGTTGTTCTCTTGCTAATTTTTTTGTGTAGGGTTGAGCATTCTTCAAGTCAGAAGAATATTGGGGAAGCATAAGCTCCATGGTTGGGTGGTAAAGTGTTTCAACCATGTTCTCATCCACTAGTGGAGATGAGCATTGAAGAAGAACCACAGTTGTTCACCAAACTATTATAGTCTATGATGTAAATGATGTAATTCATTTATGTACTTGATGAAAAATGTACTGTGTAATAACATTGTGACCTTAGGAGCCAAGTAAAACTTGATATTGTAATTTTACTTTTGAAGTGAATATAAGAATATTTGACTTATTTTAAATGGACATGTATAGCTATGATTGACTTTATCCACTAGTTATGTCTATAATTTGGAGTATGCTCATGTGTCACAATAATATTAATTAAGTAATAAGTTGCAATGGCTTAAGAAACTATCATAGTGCTACCTTTTCCACCACGAATGAAGCTATGCCTCAATACAACCAACAAAACTACTGTTGGTCTCAATTCAAAAATAATATTTAAAAGTGCATTGTCTATTGCAAGTTTACAAAAGTAAGACCAAACACATTAGAAAGATAAATCAATTAAAAAATTGTAGCCTTGTCAACAAATTCCTTAAACAAATTGTTCAACATAGGCCTAAAATATGCATATTGAACCCTTGATTTCAAAACCTTGTTCAAAATTTAAGAAAGGTGATACACTCAAATTATAGAATGAGGTTGACATTATAGAATGAAGGCTATCAAAACTAACTAGACTGGAACAACATTATCAACAAAAAATTCCTGGAAACCAAGCCCAAGAATGCCATTAGACTTAGACAACAAAAATGTCAACCTTGGTTCATGTGTTGTCTCAGTAAAGACTTGCACCATGAAAGAATCCATTTATACATAAATTCCAAATTAAGTTGATGAGAAAAGATCTTTAATACTAACTGGGAAGCCTTAACATCCAAAAATTACTAACTTGATGTTTCACAATAAGTTTCCCAACTGTGACATCATCTTTACTTAAGAAACTAGATATTGATCCACTGCCATATTGGATCTCATAGGATTCTCCTTCACAAACAACAAATAATATACATTAAATGTTTAGCAACTTCCTTAATATCCCCATGTAAGTAGACTAAACAAAAGTGATTCTTTAGGTTAGTTATTAACTTAATTTAGAATCTATGTATAAATGGATTCTTTCGTGGTGCGAGTCTTTAATGAGACAACACCTGAACTAGACTAAACAAAAATTACTAACCTAATGTTTTGTAATAACCCATTCCAAATTATTACTTAATTAATATTATTGTAAATGACACATGAATATACTGCAATTTAAAAGGACATAACTAGTGGCTAAAGCCAATCATAGCTACACATGTCCATTCAAAATGAGTCAAAGATTCTTATATTCACTTCAAAACTCAAATTACAATATCTAGTTTTGCTTGGCTCCTAAGGCCACAATGTCATCACATAGTACATTTTCCATCAAGTAAATAAATGATTTTTACATTAGGTGTAACATAAACTATAATATTTTGGTGAACAACTAAGGTTCTTCTTTAATGCTCGCCTCTCTTGGTGGAAAAAAACATGGTTGAAGCATTTTACCGCCCAACCACAAAGCTTACACTTCCCTAGTATTCTTTTGACTTGAAGAATGCCCAACCCTGCATGAAAAGTTTAGCAAGAGAAAAACCTACAAGGTGGAATCTGGTGCATGGCCAAACATCAATAGCCAATTTTTATTTGTATGCTAGAAAAGAAAGTGCAAGATCTATGCTAGGAATGACAAAGAGTGAAATCACATAGTTCATTCATGCATACATGATGAATAATATTGCTTGGCCAAGCATAATAAGTGTGTTGCAACAACAACAAACAATAGGTTCTAGTAAAGAAAACCTATATTCTCTGACCCCATTTTGGCACCCATCCCATAAGGTAACTTTCTACTATAACAACTATCTACCCTCTTGCAGCATCTACCCATAGATGCTCTAGTCAACTAAGGTACCACTGTTGTATTCTATTATTCAAAAATACTTCTTCACAAATGTCTTCCAAAATGTTAATCATACTCTAACTAAAATCATATTTATGATTCACAGAGAAATTCATCATTCAATCACGTCATTCGTATGACTAATTTCTACTTATCATCTTAAGTTTGTGCATACATTCTAAAATAATCATTAATTCAAATTGCAATCTTATATAGTGTTCTAATTGATGTTAAACATTGTCAAGTAAAGAAAACAAAACAAATCTTATGCTAACAGTTTCTCACATATAGTTATTTAGGCATTTTTCATTACTATGTTTCTATGACATTTGTTGTTTACTTAAAGAACATCCACTATTTAAGAAAATCAAGTACTATTTCCTACTAAACAAATGCAAAACTAGTTGTTTGCATATGTACATTGACTATTTGAACAAAAGAAATGTTGTTTCCTACTAAACAGTTATAAGCAAGTTGCTCACATATGTACATTCATCATTTAAACAATTATAAATCATATTGTTTCAGCTATCAAGATAACTTTTAAACCCAACAAGGCTGCATGCAAAAGAACATCCATATTTCTTTTCATCAAATCATATACATGTAAAATCAAATATTGTCATTTTCTCTATTACAAATCTCTATCTATTCACATGAGAAATGATCACTCTACAAGAATGTGTTCATTGTGAAAAAGAAGAAACAAAATTATTCTTTCACCTTGTACAAAAAATAATCAAGTAAAAATTTCCTTGTTTCATACATAAGGATAGTATGACTAATGTTCAAATAATATTCATGCCCTATAGGCTACAACGATGAACTATGGTTGCTCTGAGTCAACCAATCCCCAATAGTTGAGACCCTATTTTCTAAACATCATTAATATATTATAAATTTTCCCATGTACCTTACTATTTTAATACCATGCATGCAGAGATATTCTACATGCTGACCTTGTATGCATTCAAACATGGATTTAATTTCCACCATTTTCATTGAATAGAGTCAGCTCTTTACCAAAACACAGCCTACATACATTGCAAGGCTTAGAAATATTCAACACAACCCCCCTTTCTATTATTGACCCATTCAATAACATGTTTTAGATAAAATATAAGAAAATGAAGTATTTAGAGGGGTCTTTTATCCTCCTGGGTCATAATAGATCTTGTACAAAGAATAATGAAAAAATTTACACTTTCATCGGATTTAATTCAATAGTCATACTGGCTAAACATTTTAAAAGCTAAAGAGTTAAAGACATGGATCTTGAAGCTCTTCGAGCCTTGGCCAACCGTTAAGGAGGAAACAAGACTTTAAGAAAATAAACACAAGGTTATAAACCCTCCTTCATGGGATCACTGAGTGACCCACAACAATGTTTCTTCATTATAATATATAGTGGAATGGAATAGAGATTTCGATGGCCATTGTATGGCTTGCACGTGAGTGCGATCTTAAAGAAAATAGCTTGAACTTAACATCTTAAGGCTTGGCTTAGCTTAGAGAGCTAGCCACATGGATTCCAAAGAAAAGAACTCATACTTTATAGTATAGGCCACAAAAATCACACTAGTTGTTGACATGCCATTTGGCCCAAGGCCATGGCATTTATCTAAATGCATTTACTGTTGAATCATAAAAAAACCGACATACAAAATGAAAGGATATCATTTGATAATAAGGAAAGATAGAAATTCAAGTCTATATTCATATTTGAGAAGCTATATATATTTATATATATATTTAAAAAGGAAGTTTCTTTCATTTCTTTAAACACAAAGTTCAAATAGACAAATTTTATATATACAAGCCATATATTTTCAAACATTGAAACAATTCAAATTAGGAGATTTCATTCTCTGATATATGCAATTTGATTCAAATGCAAGTCATTATTCCTTTTGTGGTGTGCGCACCTAGATTCCAACTGGCTTACTATTTGATCTAGCTAAACAATCCTACTTCAATATTTTTCTTGTCCTTCAACCTATCACCCTACAACTACACACACTTGCACTTGAAAATTGATCAATATCATTCAATTCTTGATGACATAAAAATAATTTTCAAAAATTCACAAATTTAATTATCAGTCAATTCCTTATATTCAATTTTCAAATATTCCAAAATCTCCATTTAATATTTAATTAAATCTCATAAATAATTCAATTTTCCATATTTAAATAAATATGAAATAAAATTTGGTTATGACATCCTTCCCCTCTTGGAAGATACATTGTCCTAATGTCTAAATAGTCGAATAAAAGAACATCATACCAAATTTTGAACATTTATGTCTTTTTCAACATCTCATCAAAATATATGTCTATTTCAACATCACATGAAATATATGTCTATTTCAACATCATTTCAGAATATATGTCTATTTCACAATCATTTCAAAATATATGTCTATTTCAACATCACATGAAATATATGTCTATTTCAACATCATTTCAGAATATATGTCTTTTTCAACATCACATGAAATATATGTCTATTTCAACATCATTTCAGACTATATGTCTATTTCAACATCACATGAAGTATATGTCTATTTCAACATCAAAATTGAAATATCATAGTATCTCAAACCAAAAATATCAAACAAAATTATTGAGTTTTCTTTTCAAGAAAGCAAGAGTGGAAAGAGTGTTCTACTTCTTTTTCATCCTCCCAAGTAGCACTATCCTTTGAGTACTAATCTCATTGGACCTTAAGCTAAGCAATATCTCTAATATGCAACTTAATGTTGAATCTATTCAAGATTCTAATGGGCTCCACTAGCACCACTCCTAGATCCTGCACCTGCAAGGATTGCCAATCAAGCACATGAGTCACATCAAGATGATATGTCTTAAGTAAGGAAACATGAAAAAAATTATGAATTCAACCCAGAGCAGGTGGTAGAGCTAGTCTATAAGCAACTAGGTTAATCACTTCCAAGACTTCAAACAGTCCCACATATCTCAGGGCCAACTTGAAAGACTTTCCAAAAGCAATAGAACTTTTATGATCTTTAACTCTCAAGAAAACTTTGTCCCCTGTTGCGAACTATCTAAAAGTTTGGTTCTTGTCGGCATAACTCTTTTGTTAGTCTTTCACCTCTTTCAATCTAATCTTAATGACCCTCATTTATTTTTCTATTTCCTTAAGCATTTCAGGTCCTACTATGATCATGTCCTCCAATTTATCCCAACTGATGCGGGTATGACACTTCCACCCACACAAGGCCTCAAATGGTGTCATGCCTAAGGATGTATGATAAGATTTATTATAAGAAAAATCTACCAAAGGTGAATATTCTTCCCACTTATATTGTTGGTCCATACAATACATTCGAAGGAGATCTTTGACTACCTAATTCACACTCTCTATCTGCCCATTAGTTTGAGGATGCTAAGCCAAGCTGAAATTCAATTTAGTCCATAATGTTGCATTGAATGTCATCCAAAAACTTGAGGTCATGTGTGTGTCCCTATCATAAATGATAGTCTTTGACACACTATGTAAATGAAGGATCTCCTAGACAAATTTCTTGGCCAAGGTCAATGATCCATCCTTAAGGTTTCCCAAAATGGACTTTGCAACCTTATTCAACTTATTAATCACAACCAAGATGAAATCATGCTTATTCTTTCTCAACGACAACCCCTATACAAAATCCATACTGATCACCTACCATTTATACTCAGGTATGTCATGAGGATACAATAACCTAGCTGGGTGTGCATGTTCGACCTTGACTTGTTGGCACTCCAAGCATCTGGCTACATACTGCACTACATCCTTCTTGATTTTAGGCCAAAAACACAAAGTCTTCAAATCTGCTATCATCTTGGATACTTTGGGGTGTCCAAAATAAGGTGCATTGTGAACTTTTTCTAAAACCAACTTCGTCATCTCTCCAAATTCAGAAATATACATTCTTCTTTGGTACTTCAAAATACCATCCAGTTCGATCTCATACCCATCAAACCGATGATCTGAAGGATTTTCTGCTAAGGCATTCTTCTCTCTTTCATAGTGCTCATCCCTTGGAAAATTTTGAATTAATCACTACCTCAAATTATACCTTGTTGATATCGTGGCTATCACATGTCTTTGACTACTAAGAGCATCAACCACTCTATTCTCCTTTCCTTTTATGTATTCAATTCCAAAGTCATACTCACTAAGGAATTCTAGCCACCTTCTTTGTTGTGCATTGAGGTTTGGTTGGGTAAATATGTATCTTAACCCCAAGTATTCAATCTTGAGTTCAAATGACTTTCCAAAAGGTAATGCCTCCACATCTATAAGGAATGAACTATGGCCTCCAATTCCAAATCATGAGGCACATAGTTTAATTCATGCTACTTAAGCTTTCTTGATTCATATGCCACTACTTGTCCCTCTTGCATTAATACTACTCCCAATCCTTCTCTAGAGGCATATGTGATTACTGTGAATCTCCCATTAGGATCAAGGATAGTTAACATTGATGTTGTCATGAGCCTCTCTTTCAGGAGTTGGAATGCTTGCTCGCATTTCTTGGCCCATTAAAACCACTTTCCCTTCCTTTGGAGTGAGGTAATAGGAGATGAAATCTGGGAGAACCCTTGTACAAACTTCGTATAGTATCTTATGAGGCCCATGCAGCTACAAACTTCTAACACATTCAGAGGCATTGGACATTCCATGATTGTTGTGATCTTTTTGAGGTCTACGAAAACTCCTGTTGAAATGATATGGCCCAAATAGTGCACTTTGTTCTGATAGAATGAACACATGGATGACTTCCCAAAGAGTTTCCTTTCTCTCAGCCATTGGGAAAACTATCCTCAAATGTTTATCATTCTCTTCAATAGTCTTTGAGTAGGCTAAGATGTTGTCAATGAAGATTAGAACAAAATCATCCAAGCAATCTTTGATTACACTATTCATAAGGTTCATAAAGGTTGCTAATGCATTAGTTAAACTAAAAGGTATCACTATGAACTCATAATGTCCATAATGAGTTCTAAATGTAGTCCTCATAATATCTTCTTCCTAAATCCTCAATTGATGGTACCTCGATCTAAGATCTATCTAGGAGAACACCATTGACCCCTTCATTTGATCAAACAACTCATCAATCCTCAAGAGTGGATATTGGTTCTTGATGGTAACCTTTTTCAACATCTGATAATCTATACATGGATGCAAAGTTCCATCCTTCTTTTTTGCAAAAAAAACTAGTGCTCCCTAAGGAGACACACTGGGTCTTATGAGTCCCTTGTCCCTTGTCCAATAATTCCATTAGTTGGGCCTTCAACTCAAAGTTTTTTAGTGGTCATTTGATAAGGTTCCTTGGATTGAGGCTTAGCTCATGGGACTAGGTCGATAGAAAAATCAATTTCTTGTTTCGGAGGCAACTTCGTCAGTTCTTCAAGGAATACGTCTTGGAACTCCTTGAGAATAGGATAGTCATCTAAATATGGCTCCTTTCTATCAGGATTACTAACATGCAATACACAAATTGCACACCCCTTTTGATGAGCTTTCTTGAGCTACATTGTATAAATCTATCTAAGCTCTAAGGGTCTCTATATTCCACAAACCTCAACTAGTTTTTCATAATCATCCAGATAGTTGACCACCTTATAATCAGAGTTCACTAAAGCTTTATTCTTAGTTAACCAATTTATTCCAAAAATGTCATCATATGAGCCTAAGGGTGCCACATACAATTTGACTTGAGTTTGAAAGTTTGGAAGTTCTAACTCACTGCAAAAGAGACAAGTATCTACCCTCCACTTTGCTCAATTACCATACTAGATGATCCATGAGTTTTCCATGTACCCAGGTCTAATGGGTATCTTAGATATTATTCTAGGATCTACAAAACATTTAGTAGCTCCAATATCAATTAAGATAGGAACATATTGGCCATAGAGCTTACTCATTAGCTAAATTGGTGAAGCCTGGTATTCTACCTGTCTGTTGTCCACTTAAGTGTGGATTTGGTGATTTTATTGATAGCTTCCTTCCCTTCAAGAATTTCTACACTGAGGATAATTTGAGGCATAATGATCACCTCCATAAGTATAACATCCATCTTGAGGTCCTTTACGAGCTCCTAGCTTGTCCTCTCTAAATCCCTTCTACTTTTGGTTGTCCTTACCTTTGCTTTCTTTTATGAAATTTATTCTTTCCATACTAAGAATTAGAACTTGAATTGCTACAAAGATTGTATAATTGATAAAATTTTGTTCTTGTTTGGTGACTTTCTAAAACACTTCATTCATGGTCTAAGGTTCATGCATATCCACCTCAAATCCTATGCGGAGTTTGAGTCCCATTATAAATTTTTGGATACAAAACCGTTCATCAAGTCTTGATACTGAGGCACATACTTCAACAAATTTGTGAACTTTTCCCAATATTGAATCATAGTAATATTTCCCTAGGTTAAGTTCTAAAACTCCATTATTTTCTTGTCAAATAAGACCTACAGTAGCCATCTTTTCTTGAAATCTTGGAGGAAGAGTTCCCAAGTGATCTCATCAGGCTATAGATTTTGTTCTAACTTCTCATTATCCCACCACATCACTGCTTCACCTAAGAGCTGATATGTAGCCCATGCCACCTTTTTCTGTTTAGAAAGGTTACGAAGCCCAAAATATTTTTCTATTTCTATAATCCAACCTTTAGCTCTAGTTCTGATAGCCTTACCATCAAACTTGGGTAGTGCTACTTTTTTGAGGTCTTTTCCAAGCTCTTCCTCATTTCTCCCTTGTGTGACCTGCCCCTAGACCACCATTTCCTTGATTTCCTTTTGCATTCTTGTGGTCCTGGTCCTTGTGTGCCACTCAAAATTCTTGTTCTATGTGGTACATGTGAGACTCTTGTCAATTCAAAAGCTTTAGAATTTTCTCTAGTCTCTTATTTGGTTTGTTATTGGGACCACTACCACCCCCATCTTGTTTGGTGGTCACCATGATGTCTCACACTTATCCTAAAACATAGTCACATTTATCACATCTCAACACAAGGTTCTACGAATAAACGTTCTTATGCTACATCACATAATTTTCATATGCATACATCCTTTAACATAGAAGAAATACACATTCAAGCAAGATACACACATTTTAGAGTCTCTCATTGAACACACCAAAAATAAATATATGAATTTATTTATATTTATGGTGATTCCATAGAACCTTATTTACATTAGGATTCGAATTACATTATTTTGATTTCTTGGTATTAGAAAGATGGAATTCCTCTAGATCATCATCTAAGTTTACATCAAACTTTATAGAAGAGGATGGTTCAACACATAGGTTATATTTTTCCTCTTTGTTCAACAAGGGTGCATTGGCTCTGTTAGCTCTCAAAAATGCAAGTAAGACTACCTCAAGAGGTTGCCAATCTCTTGGTACATTTTAGGGTAAGAGACAAGGCCAAATGATTTAGACCTTCTATGCTTCAGGTGCTGCTAGACCTAGGCGAGTATACCTAAAATGATGAAGCAAACTTAATCTATGGTACTTCCTCTTGTAGTGATTTTATCCACAATGGCAGATGGAAGTGGACAAAATGAATTAAACTTGGTGTTAATTGTATGCTGAAATGAATACTAACTCCTAATATGTTCAGTTAACAAATGTAAGAAAATTATGAATGAGATTGAATGATATGAATGGTGAGACCAATGCCTTATATGGTATACGAAGTCAAGGGAAATCTAAAATGTGTGCTCTGTTCTGGCAAGAATTCAAGCCATTTAGCATATGATTTAGTCTATCTAGCTTGTATAAACATGCAAGGTTATAATTATCGAGTTCTTCTTAAATGATCCAATTGATATTTTCTAATTACTATGATCAATTTAGAGGATTTAATCTTTGCTGGAAAGAACCAATTAATTGATCATACAGTTACAACAAATGAGTACTAATAAATTGGGGATAAACTTGTACACTGATTTAAATAATCAGAGAACATCACATTGGAGACAACTGCGATAATATTTTCAATAAGCACAATAAACAACTGATACTAGAAAACAACTGCAACAAATCAAAAGATCTTCATTGATATCTCCATAATTTATACATGCAACATAGTCTCATCTTGACGAAACATGGTTCTGAACTATATCTATTCCTATTGTATTCTACTCCTACCTCCTATATCTTCATTTGAGATTTAGAATAGATATTTATACATTGTGTACACGAAAGGAGATGTCCTTTTGGTAACCACATGTTCACATAACAAATTTTAAAGAGAATGATTAGGCTCTATTTAGCCATAAGTGATTCTTTGTGAGATGATCCAAATAATCTTGACGCTCACACGTGTTGGCATATCCAACTGTTGTTCGGATCATGAATTCCATTTTAACCATCTCCTCATTCTGTTTGCTTACTTTGTCCAAAGACGTATCCTCTGTAGAAATTATGTTCAAGACCCTGTTCAATGTTGTTTCACATTCATTTTTCCATCTGGTGGCCTCCTTCAGCTTTCCATTGTCATCAAAAAATGCAGTCACGGTCTTTTTGGCAGCATTTATCAACTCCTACTCATCCCCCTACAATTCATCATGGAAGTTTCGATGGTGATTGATTATATGATTTGTAGCCTCAATTGCTGCATTGCTAGATTCATCACTTTGAGCTTATTCGTGAAACTTCTCCATAATTCGCCCATCCATCCTTGTATGTTCCTTCAATGTAGTAAGGGCACACGAGTATTTTCCCACAATTTATCCAACCAGGATGTTATATTATCCTACCTCCTTTTGATAATTGTTGCAATTGCATCATGTTTCCCCTGGGAATAAGCACTTGAATCAACCCAGCGACCTTTTGCCTAAGAACTTTCTCCTTGAGTGATCATTTTAGTTGGCCCCATTGAAATACCAACCAAATCCTTTAACCTATCATTCTCCCTCACCATTCTTTCACAATTTTCCTTATACACTTCTCTTTCTTTTATTAGCATTTGGATCTGTGCCTTGTTTAGCTTTGCAATATTCACCCCTATCTCTGCAGTAGCTATAGTGTCAGCTTCTCCACCCTTCAAATTCATTGCATGGCCAAATTCCTTCTCAGTGTCAATTACTACTGAATTTCTATGAGGTGGATATAAGGCCCAAATCATCAGTGACCCCTCATCTATATTGTACTTTGACCCAGCATATACCTCTGTTACACTTTCTTTATCAGGTTTATGTGTTGCATTACTATCTCTTAAGAAACTATCAAAAACAAGAGCAGAATTTAAATCAAGTCTAGGGAAAATCCTTACACCAGCGTCTTCTAACATTCTTCTTCCTTTCTCAAGGGTCATATTTGTTATTTCATCGTCCACACATTTTCTTTATTGACCTAGTAGTTGTTCTTCATTTCTTAAATTGACATCATCAACATTTTCTCTTCTTTCCTTCCCCTTCTGCCTATATAGGAATGCCTTGAACTTTGGGGAGTTTATAAATTCATCATCTGAGACAAAGGATTGGTACTCAATATGCCTTGCATCACCATCTCCACTTTCAACACTCTGCTCTTTGTTTGGGCAAACATAATGTTGAGTTCTCACCCTAGACACCCTTTTTGTTTTTCCTTTAGGCACATTATCCTTTGGTGTTTCCTCATCTCCAGAAGACAATAATTCCACCTCTGCTAGCTCTTGGTTGTATCTTTCTACTGCCATCTCAGCTTCATCTTCATCCAAATTCCTTATCATGTCATCAAAATGATAGGGTACATGCTGATACCCTCCAAAGTTAATCCTCATCGTAGCAGAATTTATATATCCTTTGGGATCAAAACCCTTTCTGAGTGGCCCTCTTTTCATATTATAATGCATCAATCTGTCCAGAATTGAATTGTACCCCTCCTTGACTAATATTGTGAAGTCACCAAAACACGAAGTACTAGGCATAAAAGCTTGTTTCCCAAAAGAACTGAAATGCATCACACTACAATAGTCCATCTTCCTAACAATCTCTAAGTGATCCAGGTGGATCTAGAAGACCTCAAAATTTCACAGTATTAGAATCAGCCAAAAATAGTCTCAGATCAAAGAGCTCACTGACATGATCTCGATGCAACTTGAATTGCATCAAAAGGAGGTCATACGTGAAAGTTACGCTCAATCAAAGGTCTAGTCAAATAGGGTACTAGGGCCGACAAGAAGCAAAAAAATTGATCATCTCAGAATTCATCAAAATTGGCATCAAATCGAAGGTCTTGTTGAGATGATTCCGACAAAGTTCGTTTCATCAAAAACATAGCTCATATGATCAAGATATAGGTAGTCAAAGTTTGGTTGACTTGAGGGTACAAATGATGACTTCATCATGCTGACATGGTAGTCTGTACTGTACGGATGATGCAGACAAATCTTAGTGTGACACGTGGCAATTGATTCATCTTGTACGGACCAATCAGAGCATGACACATGGCATCCGTACGACACGTCAGCAGCCTCGTCAACAGTCCAGTCAGCATGTGGTTAGCCTCGTCAGCGTCTTCAGCGAATCTTTGCTCGACATGTGTCCCCCAATTATTGGTGGTCGATGAGTTTTTTTAACAAAATGTTGATGGGGTTCGACCCCGTGATCTCACTTGCAATAGCCAACGGTCACACCATTACACCGCCACGTTCTTTGCAATTAGATACCGGCTTTGTTTTGTTTTGTTACACTTTCGGTGGGAGAATGTGGTTAAAAAGTGGTTGGCAGGGTTGGAACCCCCGACCAACTCCTTACTAAAAACTATATTCACCGCCATGCCACCGCGGAGTTCTTAATTATTTATAGGGTTAAGTTTGTTTTGTTGAAGAGATGTAGGCCGAATGTAATGCAAAAGGCCAAATAAAGCCAAAAACAAATGAAACCACCTTAACAATTTAAACTAAAGGGGTCTAAAAGACAAAGAAGCCAATATCAGAATTGTTGAAAAGGTGTTATGCATTTAATATTTTTGTTAAGCCTATTTAGGCTAATTTCATGTATAAAAGAAGGGGGAATGTAGCTCTTAGGTGTTCAAGGAATGCAGGTGACATAGTGGAGTTGGATGTTTTTTTAGAGAAAATTTTGATCTTTAGATGTTTGAAGGAGACTTGTAAGGTGGATTTGCAAGGTGTTGTCTACACCAAAATTTGTAATTTGTAAGGAGAGATTGTGAAGAGCTTATGTTGGTCTTGGAGGCTTGATATTGTAAAAAGGTTGCTGACTTCGTGATATCAATAAAGCGGTCCTACGATTGAGAAGCAGACCCGGAGACGTAGCTCAAACTGAGCGAACTCTGTTATCAAGTGTGCTCTTCCTATTTTCTCTTGTCTCATTATTTCTTTAAGCATTTTGATTCCTTTAAGTTTCTTAGTTTATGTTCTTGAATCTGGTTGAAGTTAAGTGTTCTTTCTTGTAATAAATTCAATGGTTTAGACACATAATGCATTACTGTTGCAATCAGGGATTAAATCTATAATTGGATTAAGTTTCTGAATAACTTTAACATCCTAGTTTATAGATCACTAAGTATGCAATTCTGTTCGGAACTATCCTTGGCAGGATAAAAGGGGCATCTTCAAATCCATAGACTCTAATCATTGTAGCTCCTTCCAAACAATACCAATCACCCCAGTTATGATCAATTGGCCTGTTGAAGTCTTTAGGTCAAAGGAATCTCTTAATCTCATCAGTCAATGAATAAATGCACGGACATTCATACAGTTTATACAAAGTTTTTACAAAATGTTCCTCAAAATGAATATAACTAGCATTAGCAAATCTGTTGTCCCAAATAGCAGTCCACATTTGTATAGGAAATGCATCACCTTACTTACCAACTTGAGAAATTTTCATCTTTGCAGGCCACACACTCAATTCCTATCCAAAATATAATACTAAATGCA
The DNA here is from genome assembly GCA_007258455.2 of Sequoia sempervirens. Classification (NCBI taxonomy): domain Eukaryota; kingdom Viridiplantae; phylum Streptophyta; class Pinopsida; order Cupressales; family Cupressaceae; genus Sequoia; species Sequoia sempervirens. Next base: position 33,995 of record VDFB02264258.1, on the reverse strand, counting down.
TCAATAATGAATAATGCCTGAGATGAGCAATAGGGGCTCCACCTTTGATAGCTGTCAACCCTAAATCAAGCCCCCTAGTAATGTATGTAGCATAATCAAATGGCCTGGAGTTATGATATTGGATATCTGTTGTAATGACCATTGGCACAATTGACATAAATTCTGGGGCATCCATTCCCAACACTTGACACACTGAAAAATATGTGTACTTCATATAGGGCTCAAATAAGTCAACATGATAAGGAGGCCCTTCATGGTCCTGTAGAGGTTCAAGCTTGCTGCCCTATTTGACCCTATGAATCGGCAACCTCCAGCCCTTATAAGTTGTATTCATTCTTGAAAATTCCTTCTCCAATTCTTTAGGAATGATCTCTTCATTACAGAATCCTTCTAATTTGAAAACCTCACTAATTGATTCCTTAGACAGATGTATCTGTGGTGTTCCAGCTGGGTCACAAATGGCTTTGAGCTTTGGTTCATAATTATCAGCAAGCAACTTAACCAATTTTGCATTCACAAATACATTGGGGCATACCAATTTTCCTACATTCAGCTTCCATGGGTTACAGACTGGTTCAAAATGGTTTCGTCTATGATAGTGGAAATTGAATAGCTCATACCCTCTCACAGAGTCCAGACATCACCTATGAACTTACATCTATCATCTAATTTATCAATTTCTGCCCTAATTTGTGCAGACCTTCTGGCTTTAGGCCCTGAACCAGGTAGTTGATCAATAAGGTCTTGGTCCAATCTTCATTTAGGGCCCTCATGTTCTATATCAAATTTTTGTTTCTTCCCTTTTGGTTGACTACTCTCACCAAGTTTTCTACCCTTAGCTTTTCCAGAACCAAAAGACTCCATTTTTTTAAGATTTACAGAAGATAGAATTAGAAGGCTTTAGAATGCAATAATTTACAGTATTTTGTTTGAACTCCCCAAGCTGAAAAATGTCCTGGTTCTCTATTCCGCACTAATGAATTTTTTGCAATCAATTCAATAATGATGCATCGACTAAACATACACTGTTATATTCCCTCGTGCCATTAATGAAGCACAAATATCATTCAATTGGAGCTGGCACTATCACATCAGACATCCTATTGGCGAGAGATTTTCAAATCTGAGGCGAAGTCCTTTTACAACGTTTATTAACCCTTTCGCCAAGACACTCTGTAGTTATACCGACACCTCGAATAGCTATCACTCATGTTACACATGTCGTTGTAACAACCTCAAGTCAGGGAGATGTCTCACAGATTTCATTAGGTCTTACCAAAATGCACTCTTCATCGTATTCTCCAGTTGCCAAGACACTCTTTTCTCTTTCACTGATGAAATAACTCTTATCGATGAAGTCATTCATTGGCAAGACAATGATCCTTCGGAAAGACTCATACCGATTCCAAATGTTATACCAAACCCTATTTCTTCATTTTGTTCGCTGAGACTTACCCCGATGACATCCTTCCTACCAATGTGTCCCTTCTGTTGGAGTAACTTTTGAATTGGCAAGACTCCACAGCTTCTCCCTAATAGCTTTTTGATGAAATGCTTTTACATCTTATTGGTAAGACTATTTACCTTTCGCAAGACACTATCCCGATATACTCTAGTCTTACCGAAGTACATGTTCTCGTCACCAGTCAGTGAGACAATTCATATTCACCAAAACATTCTCCTGGAAACCTTTAGCTTGGCCAAACACTTCCACATGTATCATTCGGCGAGACATAATATATCCATTATAACTCTATTCCGATACCCATAAGTTTGGCCGAAATGACCCTTCTATTTATTAGTCGGTATAGCGTATTGAATTTTCCATGATATTACAATGATACTTCAAACCTTTGCCGATAAAGTTTTTTCAAATGCCATTCAGAAAGACATTGATGTTTCGCTATGACCTTCTCCTGAATATGATTTTCTATGCCGATATGTATCTCTTCTGTCGCCGAAACTTAAGATATGTCCTGTCAATATCTATAACAAGAATTAGTGATAAATATGTATGTCAGGGAGACATTTACTCTATCTTGCCGAAATGGAGAATGTGATGAAATATCACACTTTAGATGGATTCAGATGGGTCATATGACAGTGTGAGCAAGGTGACACAAGGAAGGGATTTTATTCCTATAACAAGGGCTCAATTTGGGACATTTATGAATGCAATTGACTAAAAATTAGCAAAATTTTGCAGTTCTAACAAGGTCGACACCCTAGAGGCTATTCGTAGATTGTGGAAAGCTTTTTAATCTTGGGTGTCCGCTTATCCTCTTTCAAGCCTCTCTCTAGCTTGAGTTGCATAAGAGCTTCAACTAGAGTTTCATCATTAGGAATTTCTGATGGAACCTTTTCCTTGGAATTTCCTTCATTTATGTCATTCTTGTGTGGGTTTCTAACAATTTTCCCTTTCCTTCATCTTGCCTTTGACCTTCTCATTCATGCATTCAATTTAGGTTTGGCCAATTCTTAGGACTTTCAATTTTTGGTCAAGGGTCAACTACCCTAGTCAACTATGGTAGACTCAAAGGCCTAGAGTTGAACCTGGTTTTGATAACAAATGTAATAACCCATTCCAAATTATTACTTAACTAATATTATTGTAAATGAAACATGAATATACTCCAATTTAAAAAGAAATAACTAGTGGCTAAAGTCAATCCTAGCTACACATGTCCATTTAAAATGAGTTAAAGATTCTTATATTCACTTCAAAACTCAATCACAATATCTAGTTTCACTTGGATCCTAAGGCCACAATGTCATTACATAGTACATTTTCCATCAAGTACATAAATGATTTTTACATCAGGTACAACATAGACTATAATAGTCTAGTAAACAACTAAGGTTCTTCTTCAATGCTCAGCTCCACTAGTGGATGAGAACATGGTTGAAGCACTTTACTACCCAACCACGAAGCTTACACTTCCCTAGTATTCTTTTGACTTGAAGAATGCCCGACCTTGTACGAGAATTTTAGCAAGAGAACAACCTACAAGGTGGAATTTGGTGTGTGCCCAATTATCAACATGCAATTTCTATCTATATGATAGAAAATAAAGTGCAAGATCTATGCTAGGAATGACAGAGAGTGAAATCACAGAGTTCATTCATGCATACATGATGAACAATATTGCTTGGCCAAGCATAATAAGTTTTTTTCAATAACCTCAAACAATAGGTTCTAGTGACGCATACATATACTCTCTGAATCCATTTCAACACCCATCCTATAAGGTAACTTTGACTATAAAAACTATCTACCCTCTAGAAGCATCTACCCATAAACACTGTAGTCAACTAAGGTATCACTGTTCTGTTCCATTATTCAAAAATAATTCTTCATAAATGTCTTCCAAAATTCTAATCATACTCTAATTGAAATTAGATTTATGATTCACAGAGCAATTCATCATTTATTCATATCATTCTTGTGAGTAATTTTTACTTATCATATTAAGCATTTTTCCCTTTAAAAAGAAAAGTACTAAAAACAAAAGAATGTATGTCACAAGTATGTGTATGTACATAGACGAGGTCTATGTGCATACACATATATGTGCCTACTAATGTTTTAAGTTTGTGTATACATTCTTAATTAATCATTAATTCAAATTGCAATGTTAGATAGTGTTCTAAATGTTATGCTAACAATTTCTAACATACTGTTTAAGCATGTTTCACTACTATGTTTCTATAACATTTTTTGTTTACTTAAACAACATTCACTATTTAAGCAAATCAAGTATTGTTTCCTACTAAATAGTTGCAAAATTAGTTGTTTGCATATGTACATTCACTATTTGAACAAAAGAAATGATGTTTCCTACTAAATAGTTATAAGGAAGATGCTCACGAATGTACATTCATCATTTAAACAATTATAAATCATGTTGTTTCAGCTACCAAGATAAATTTTAAACCCAAGAGGGTTGCATGCAAAAGAACATCCACATTTCATTTCAACAAATCAAATACATGTAAAATCAAATATTTCCATTTTCTTTGTTACAAATATCTAGCTATTCACATGAGATATAATCACTTTACAATCATGTGTTCACTATGAAATAGAATAAATAGAACAATTCTTTCACCTTGTACAAAAAATAATCTAGTCAAAATTGCCCTATTTCATACATAAAGATTGTATGACTAATTTCAAATAATATTCATGCCCTATAGGTTGCAGCAATGAACTATGGTCCCTCTGAGTCAAACAATCCCCAATTGTTGAGATCCTCTTTTCTAAACATCATTAATATGTTAGGAATTTTCCTATGTAGCTTACTATTTTAATACCATGCATGGAAAGATATCCTACATGCCGACCTTGTATGCATTCAAACATGGATTTCATTTTCATCGTTCTCATTGAAAGGGGTCAAATCTTTACCAAAAGATAGCATACATATATTACAAGGCTTAGAAACATTTGACACAACCCCCCCCCTTTGCTATTATTGACCCATTCGATAACATGGTTTAGATAAAACCCAAGAAAATCCAAAGAGTTAAGGACGATGCTCTTAAAGGTCTTCGAGCCTCAACCAGTTGCTAAGGAGTAAACAATACTTTAAGAAAATAAAACAGAGGGTTATAAACCCTCCATGGGATCATTAAGTGGCCCACAACAATGTAACTTCTTCATTATAATATATAGTGGAGAAAAATATAGATTTCGATGGGCATTGTATGGCTTGCACGTGAGTGTGATCTTAAAGAAAACAACCTGAACTTAACATCTTAAGGCTCAACTTAGCTCAAAGAGCTAGTCACATGGGTTCAAAAGAAAATAACTCATAGTTTACAATGCAGGCCAAGCAACCCACACTACTCTTCTCCATGTCATTTGGCCCAAGGCCATGGAATTTATCTAAATGCACTTACTGTTGAATGATAAACAAATCAAAATATAAAATTTGAAAGGATATCATTGGATAATAAGGAAGGAAAGATAGAAAATCAAGTTTGTATTCTTTGCAAGGTTCAAATTGCCTCAATATTAAAATTGAATAAGTTATCTCTAGATTTTTCCCATGAGTTTCTCTTTTTTTTCCTTCCCAATGACCCACTTCTTCCTACGCTTTTTTGCGCACACTTCCTATGTGTTCAAAATGGAAACAACAATCTATAATTTGCATGCATCTGGCGGAGGTGTTACAACCTTTCTGTTGGCCACTACACATTCAAATTTTACTATTAATTGCATGGCATTCATGGCATTCCATACTGTCATAATATTATTTGATTTAATTAACATCCCGATATTAGAATTCTATCGGTTATCGAATTGAATTTGACACATTTAAATTTAAATATGCTTTTGATTATATATATGTGTATGTGCGTATATATATATATACATAGTATATACATATTTTTTGTAATTATTTAAATAGTTCCATTCTTATTTACCATAATTTCTACTATTGCATATACACATTTACATATACATATATATATACACTCATATATATACATATATATATATGTATATATATACATGTATATATATACATATATATATATATATGTATATATATACATGTATATATATACATGTATATATATACATACATACACACACACACACACACACATATATATATGTATGTATATATATATATGTATATATGTTTATAGCTATATATTTACTTTCATGTTTAATTGTTTGTTATGGCTTACAAAATCCATACACTATTACTTACAATCAGGGGCTTAAATTCATATATGAGCAACTATATATATATATAGGAATTTTCTTTCATTTCCTCAAACACAAAGTTCAAATAGATAAATTTTATATCTACAAGCCATATATTTTCAAACATTGAAACAATTCAAATCAGGATATTTTGTTCTCTGATATATGGAATTTGATTCAAATGGAAGTTATCGTGCCTTTTTTGGTGTGTGCATGCAAACTCCAACTAGCTTACCATTCAATTTGGCTAAAAAATTCTACTTCAACCATGTTCTTGTCCTTCAACATGTCACCCTACAACTACACACACTTGCACTTGCAAATTGATCAATAAAGTTCAATTCTTGATGACACAAAAATAATTTTCAAAAATTCACAAAGTCAATTATCAGACAATTCCTTATATTCAATTTTTGAATATTCTAGAATCTCCATTTAATATTTAATTGAATCTCATCAATAATTCAATTTTCCATATTTAAATAAATATGAAAAAAATTTGGGTTAGGACATGTTTCACAACAAGTTTCCCAACTATGATATCATCTTTACTTAAGAAACTAGATATTGATCCACTACCATATTGGATTTCATAGGATTCTCCAAGTCACAAATAACAAATTATATATTTTAATTGTTTAGTAACTTAATATTTATATGCAATGAAACTAAATTAAGGTTGAGGGTTTGAAGTAGAGTACCATCTTCTTGGTATGTGCTTGACTTTGATCATGACTTGTATCTTGAATGAAAATAGCAAGCTAGCTGCACTGTAAAATCATTGTTAGAAAAATAACCACAAAATCCTCTTTAATTAAAATAATCCTTCTAGATATTTCAAGACAAGATATTTCAATTAATTTCTGACAGAGCTAATTTCACTATCCAATACATGATTCAGCATTAGTGTTGGAAGAATTTTCTACTTCTATCTTTTTAACTTTTTCTTGGGCGGGTGCATGAAGTTGGTCGCACTTTTGTGGCCAAATGGGAAAAAAAAATGAAAAGAGATAACACAAGTGTGTTATAATGTGCTCACGTTATTTGATTTTAAGAGAAAAAAAAAGTGAAATCTGTATCATTTGCTTTTTACTGTTTCTTAGCTTTGCCCGTGGCCAAAAACCATTACTTTCGCGCTTGCATTCTAGGAGGAAGGATTTCTACAAATTTCATCAACAGTTGGATTTTCTTTGCAAATATGGTGCCATGACAATGAAGATATGTGGGAGGTAAGTATTGTTTGCTATTTGTTTTGAATTTGTTAGTTTGAAAATGATTTTGTTTGTTTTAGGTTAGATTTGATTTTTAAAAAAAAAATTGTAGGAAATCCTACAAATCCTCAACAAGAAGAGGAGGCAAACCTCAACAAAAAAATCCTCCACAAAATCAACCTCCCCCACCATTCTCTCAATACCCTCCTGACACTCAAGAAAATTTGAGGAGTGAAATTGAGAACAATAGAAAACAACTTGAGAATCTTATTAGTAGGTTGAGTGATCCAAATGCTTCAACCATAGAAAGAATGCTTCTAGAAAATTCATTGAAAGATCTGTTAAAAAATGTAGATGCAATCACCCAACAAATATATGGATGGAAAGATAGGAGGCAGATAGCCAGGGCATATTATGCAGACAAATTATCATAAACAAGTGAAAGATTTAAAAATTACTAAAGGTGATTTGTGCTCTCAATTCACTTACCCTAAGACAAATTAAAATATTACCCTCAATGCAAAGAGGTTTCCTATTCATTGGTGCCACCACCAAGAGATTAAGAACCATTTTTATGAAATGGTATATGGTCTTTGATTACCCACCGTGCAATAATTGTGAAGTCCCCCAATATTTTCTTAGGAAACTATAGAGTGAGTTTGTATTGAACCAAATCCCAAATTATTTTGATATGAGGGAGTTCTAGGGGAGAGGTGGGGGGTCAACTTAGGATAGGTCGGGAGCACAGCCGGATCCTATGCGGAAAGGGAGACAACCTCTCGCTAGGCCGCCTCGTGAGCAGATTATGATGTATGTCATTGCGAAGGAGAGTGTCAACATAGAGACATTGCAGGCGATCACAACTTTGACCTAGAGTGTCATCCATCACACTAGCCCTATTGTATAACACCATCTAAGGGAGTCTTCAAGTGGTGGCCTTCGAATGCATGTGTGCCAATCTTGTGGGGTGACTTGTTCGTATGACCCTACTGACACTTAGGAGGGTGCTACGCAAGATCCATATGCTACTATGTAGCTTGATCCATATGCATCTACGAGGATGGAGAGGATGATTGACATTTTGCATGATGCATATGGAATTTACACTTAGGTAAAATTTAGTATGCTCATTGAATTTAATTTATTAAATTTTGATTATGAAATGCAAGATTAACTAATTTAGTTTTATTATTTTAATAAAATTGCAGGGTCAGTGTAGAGACTAGATACACTAGTCATCTACCTACTTAGTTTTCCAGTACATTTGTCATTGGGGTATGTAACTACTAAAAAATTATAAATTTATTACATGTTAATAGCATTTTTTTAGAAATGGTATTTTAATATGTGATTTTGGATGTTGAACAGGGTAATGTTGGAGGTTTCAAGGAAACACCTCCTAGTGCCAATAGATTTGATCAAACATTCACAGAGGTAATATAGAATAAAGAGAACTTAACTAATGAATTCTAAGTTTAATAGATTTGTGTAGTTTATATTCATATTGTTGGTTACATTGCATTACACATCATCAAACTCAAAGCATTACTTCAAATTCGATAACTAATAATAGAAAATATATAGTTTAATACTTGTACTCAAAATTTTGTTCATTAGATCTCATACATTATAAGTCATCATGTGGATCACTATTATAACTTTTTTGTGATTGAATAATTTTTTATTTTATTTTCAGATCTTGGTGACAAAAACACCGCCAAATTTTACAAGGGCAATGGATATTGGTGTTTCCTCCGCTATACAATCCTCGATGGCTCTGATAGGGGAGGTATGAGGCAAATTACTAAATTTCAATTTACATTCATTGTTATAGATGAACTAGTTCTAGTGAAAAATCAAACCATTATTGATTCATAGTTTAATTCCTATTTGGATGGTTTATATAGGGCTTGAGCATGCCTCAACATAGGCATGCAAATATTTCCATCGAGGAGAGTCATCGTGAGATGGCCGTAAGTGATTATTTTGTTAAATATATCAATTTTTATAATGTAATTTATATATATTAATGTCTTTACTTCTTATTGTAACAGTTAAAACTTCACTAGGAGCTAAACACTAGGAGGAGCAGCAGGAGCACTCCTCAAGCACAACAGAAATGGGTGATAGACTTATTGCCATCGGATCACCAAGCAAAGGGAAATAAAATTGTATTTGAATCAGAGCATGGAGAGAAATGAATTTTGAATGTAGATCCCTTTGTTGTATGCCTACATGGAAATTTTCTACATATTTTGTATTGGATAGATTTGGCATTGTATGCCTATATGGCATTCTCGTAAGCCTATATGGATATTTTGTAACTATATTTTATACAAGTATATCGACATATATTGATGTATGCGTACATGGCTATTTGCTTTTAATACAAATCTTTTTTATCGATGGTGTCTATATTTGCATTATAAATTCATGGTTCAATAGATATGAGTTACATGAATTCAAGTGTATACTTTACAACTTACGCACATATACTTTTTGACTTACATGTGATCATCCAAAAGTGTGAAATTTTTTGTGTGTGGAAGTCAAATGTAAGCCAATTTTGCAATTCTCAATTCTTGCATACTCAATCTTTTGGACTTATTCCTTCCTAGCACATATTGTGAATATCTCATTTGGTGCAGAAGACAGATTCCTCATTTTTGAACCACTCATGTAGCAAAGAGATTCACAATAAGACTTTAGCATTGGAATGCTACTTCATACTTCTCTTGTCTAGACCATAAAGGATTGAAAATTCTTAATTTGATGCAATGATAGTCCTAAGATGAGAATTTATATAACCATGTCTATTTTGAAACTTTGCATCTAATACCGCATCAACAAGAACTTAAGAAGTGTTGCATAAGAGTGTTAGGTTTGATAGGCCTTCTCTTTCCTAAGGGAGGAAATCCTGCATCTTGAATTTTGAACAAAATTTTAAGAAGAAAACATTTTACCTAAAAGCTTCAAACTTGGATGACATATTCGGCTAAGTCTATCTTGAAAATTATCAATGTGTTCAAACTCTAAAGGAGATTCTCCCTAAAAAGCAAACTTTACCCTTTTTCCCAAGGAACGAAATTGCAACAAGTTGCATGATTTATCTTATTTCTTTCTCACAGTTCCTGGTCAATCATTCATGGCTCGGGATAGTTTTGTTCCAAGGCAAGGACACCCAAAAAATCATTGAGATTCTTCTATGATCTATAAGAAAAAGGTTTTGGCTCTTTCACAATGTAAATAATTATGTAACATTGTTTTCTTGTTTTCCTTCCACATAGAAAAATGTTCACACTTTTCAGATTGATCAATGATCAATAATGGTTGATTATAAACACTTGAATTTTTTATGTTTGAACTTTAATTTATAATTTTGTATCATGAAATTCGAGTATTACTAATATTTTAATATTTGACTATGAAAGTGGTGGTGTATTTTTTCTATTCTATTTGACTATTAATATGGTGGTGTATTCTGAACTTGATTACTACTAGAAATATGTATATATTTCTGATTTTTATATGTTTTTGTATTACCGAACCCAAAACGAACCCAACCCCAAAAAAATGTCTCAAACCGATGAATCGGGTTCTTGAACCCAAACCCGAACCCAAAACTGAACCGGTAACTTAGTAAAAAGTAGATTTTTGTAGTTTATATTCATAATGTTGATTACATTGCATTGCACATCTTTCAAACTCAAATAATTGCTTCACATTTCATAACTAATAACTAGATGCTGATAGATGAAAAAATTTCAATTACAATATAGTTTTTACAAAGTCAACCTAAGCAGTTATGCAATTACTTCACATTGCCTAACTAATAACTAGGAGTAGCTGCCAATTGCATTTGGTTGTCATGGCATTCTATGAGACCACATTTCTTTGAGGAATTTTTTCAAAGAGTTCACTGCCTTGTCTATACTACCACATTTTTCATACATGTCTACCAAAGCATTTTGTCAAATAGTTCAAGTGTTTCCTTGTTGCTATGGCTGAAAGCCTAAAACAAGTGCTTTCGAACAAGCTATTGATGCTTGGAAAAAATCTATCAAAAGCATAATAGTAAGCAATATCATAGACAAGGCAGTGAACTCTTTGAAAAAATGCCTCAAAGAAATGAGGTCTCATGACCTGATGGAATGCCATGGCAATCAAATGCTTTTGATTGTCATGGCATTCCATCACCATGAGACCTCATTTCTTTGAGGAATTTTTTCAAAGAGTTCACTGCCTTGTCTATGCTAACACATTTTTCATACATGTCTATCAAAGCATTTTATCAAATAGTTCATTGCATTGCTTCTATGGCTAAAAGCCTAAAATAGGTGCTTTTGAACAAGCTATGGATGCTTCAAAAAATCTATCATAGCATAATAGTAAGCAATAGCATAGACAAGGAAATTAATTGTTTGAAAAATGCCCAAAGAAATGTGGTCTCATGGTGGTGGAATTCCATGACAAGAAAATTGTTAGGATTGTCATGGCATTCCATCACCATGAGACCACATTTCTTTGAGGCATTTTTTCAAATAGTTCGCTGCCTTGTCTATGCTACTACATTTATCATACATGTTTACCAAAGCATTTTATCAAACAATTCACTTCCTTGTTGCTATGTCTAAAATCCTGAAATAGGTGCTTCCAAAAAAGCTATGGATGCTTGGAAAAAATCTATCAAAGCATACTAATAATCAATATCATAGAAAATGCAACAAACTATTTGAAAAAAAAGCCTCAAAGAAATGTGGTCTCAATGGGGATGGAATGCCATGACAATCCATAGCCATTTTCTTTTCATGGCATTCATCATGCTATTCCATCACCATGAAACCACATTTCTTTGAGGCATTTTTTCAAAGAGTTCACTTCCTTGTCTATGCTTTTTCATACATGTCTATCAAAGCATTTTATCAAATAGTTCATTTCCTTGTTGCTATGGCTAAAAGCCTAAAACAGGTGCTTTTGAACAAGCTATGGATGCTTGGAAAAAATATATCAAAGCATAATAGTAAGCAACAAGATGATGCAATACAAAGATTGCCAAACCACTCAACAAGTCAGGGGACTCTTGTCCCAAACTCATCTTGGAGAAGATCAAACAAAATTTCAACATTTCATCAGAAATCTACTTTTCATCCACTCAAATTCTCTTATCATTCATCATTCATCCTTCCACAAATTTTTGTTCCAATTGACTCATTCAAAGCAAAAAACCATTTTAGAATACTTTGATTCAATCAATTAGATCAACATGCATTTCAAAAACACCATTTTCAACAAGGCACTCTTCCATTCAATCAATTCATTCAAGTTGTCCCAAATAGTCAATCCATCATTACAATTGGTTTTCAAACTTTTACTAGACCATCAAGCACTGTGAACATCATTATTACAACCGATAGAAATCAGGAACTTGCTCTCTTAACTTTGTTCTGACTAAACTTACAATTTCATGTATTATTTTACACCAAGTCTCCTCACTGTCCAACTATCAAAACAACATATCTCACTTCTAAACTAATCTATTTAGGATCTAGGACAATTGCTTTTAGAATGCGTAACGTAAAAGATAACTTAATACAATGCGTAATTAAATAAATTAACATAACATGATTTCCAAGATAATGAACTGAAATGAAAAAGAGAAGATAAAGAGGAGACAAACACAATTGATAACGAAGTTTATCCCTAAGGACTACGTCTTCGGGCCCCTCTCCAACGGAGTGATCGATCCGATTATACTCCAAAAATAGTTACAATTGCTTCAAGACTATCTCCTTCAAGCACAACAGCATAACATTCCTCTGATGTGCATAAATGTCTTCAAAATCTCTTGAGCATTCTCTCGTTCTCACCACCAAGACTTGGAAAATCCCATCTCTACCCCTCTTTTTATACATAAAATTTTCCTAAAAAGGCTTAACCATCAAATTAATGGCTTAACCTCTTCTAACAACTCAAACAACAACTATTTCCTTCTTTACAAGCTTCTGGTATAAATTAGTTGGTGGCTTTTTGGCCATATGGGCCTATTTGGCTAGGCTCGGCCAAACAATCCTTAACAAAAGGAAACAGTCTCCATATATAGTTAAGCCACCATCAGTGGTCTAACGACACATACCTTTTTATCCAACCGTGTGGTCGGGGGTTCCAAACCCACCGGCCATGGTTTTAAAACTAATTTTGAACTATTAGACAACAAAACCAAATGGGTCTCCACATATATATGGTGTCTATGTTTAGCGCAATGGTTACCGGCGGTTTCGGGCCCAAACAGGTCGCAGGTTCAAAACACAACAACTTTTTTTGTTAGAATAGACTCATCCGCTGACCAAGGACTGCAAATACAATAGTGCCATGTATCAAAGTCCTATTCACTGAAGGTGCTGACTGAGCTGCTGACGATGCTGCCACGTGTCCGATGATGAAGCCGATGACTGTGCTGACTAGACTGCCACCTGCGATGCCCATACTGTACGGCTGGACACGTGTCATGATATGACTAGTCTGTACAATCTGAGTCACCTACCACATGTCTCATCAGAATTCATCCATGTGGATTCCATACAGTATGGACTAACACGTCAGCATGATGATGTCATCATCTATACCCTCAAGTCAACTGAACTTTGACTGCTTGTAACTCGAGCATATAATGTCAGATTTCAACGAAACGAACGCCATTGGAATCGTCTTGATGAGCTCTTCACGATGATGTTGGTTCCATTGATTTCTAAGAAGATCATTTTTTTCACCTTCTGGACGCCCCTGAAGCCAGTTTGACTGGAAGTTTGACCGGTCCTAACTTGCACAAACAGAGTCCTTTTCGCCCTGTTCAAGTTTAGTGGGAATCAGGACATCATTCTCTTTCTGATGGTGTTGAAATCTAGAGCATTGGGAACACTTCAATTTTCACTAAAAAATGTCCCCCGGATTAGGCCTCCCCACTGGAGAGCTTTTGGACCTCCGAAAGCTTGATTACTTGGAAAGTAAGTGAGGGTAAAGTTCCCTCACTTTACCAATCTCCATCCATCTTTCTTTGCTTGGATGAATCCCCTTCAAGCCCACTCTAAGGTACTCAACATCTCCTCTTCGTGAAGTTCTAACATTCCTGTCAAGAATAACATCTTCTGGCAACTCTGACATGTACTCTGGTGAAAAGTCATCAACTGATGGAACTTGAATGTCTGTGACTTCATCTAGGATCATTGGAGGCTCATACAATTTCAAATTCTCAATATTGACAACCGAGTAAATATGCATGTATGTAGGAAGATTGAGGCGAAAGGCATTGGTACCAATCTTCTCAAGGATCTCAAAAGGACCATACCTAATTGGATTAAGCTTTTTACCTTCACCTTGCATCCTTTCCTTGCTGATGTGTAACCAAACTCAGTCTCCAACCTAAAAATGATGATCAGTGCGATGCTTGTCATGGTGAACCTTGTATTTTGCTTGGCTCTGTTCCAACCGTGCTTCCACTGCCTGATGAATTGCTTGGAATTTCTAGATGAACTTCAAAGCCTTCTCTGCATCATGGTGTCCATCTTTAACATCCTCTTTCCCAAAAGAAAAATCAATTGGTGTCTTGGGCACATAACCAAAGCATGTCTCAAAAGGAGACCTCTTAGTAGAAGAGTGTGCTACATGGTTGTAGGCATGCCACACATAATGAAGACTCTCATCCCACAACTTAGGATGCTTATTGCAATACCCTCTGAGTAGATGCACAACTGTCCTATTTACAACCTTTGTCTGTTTGTCAGTCTGCGGATGGAAGGTTGTACTCTTCTTCAGTTTGGTGTCCATGAGTCCCCACAAAGCTGACCAAAATTCCCCTAAGAATCAAGAATCTTGATCTGATACAATAGAAGTAGGTAACCCAAAATGAACCCATACAAATTGAAAGTACATATGAGCTGCCAGTTCAGCAATGACCTATTTCTTACAAGGCATCAAAATACACATTTTGCTGAACCGATCAACTACTACATACAAATAATCATGTCCCTTCCTAGACATAGGTAACCCCCCAAAAAAGTCCATTGACACACTTTCCCATGGACGAGAAGGTACAGGTAGAGGTGTGTACAAACCCAACTTCCTGTTACTAGGCTTACTAGTTGCACACATAACACAACCTCTAATATACTTAGTTACAATTTCTTGCATACGAGGCCAATAACAATATTTCTGCAGCTGAGTCAATGTTTTGTTTACCCCAAAGTGTCCTGCAATCAATGAGGTATGTGCTTCTCTAATAACCTATGCTTGTTCATCTTTTGGAACACAATTTTCCCAAGTGATATAACAGTTTATCCTGCACATAATAATCTTTCTCTTCTACATGTTTACCTTTCATTAAAGCAGTATATATATCCTTAAAGTTCTCATCATTAGCATATTGTTCCTAAAAAATTTCATGAACCATAGAACTATTCTGAAGGATTATCAAAGCATTCATCATAGGAGGCCTAGAGAGCATGTCTGCTACTTTGTTATGGGTACTTTTCTTATACTTAATAACCAAATGAAACTATTGTAGAAAACCCATCCACTGAAAGTGCCTACTTTGTTGTAGTTTAGTTTGTGAGTGAAAATATTGAAGTGGCTGATGATCAGTGTGGATTATAGTTTCTTTCCCCATTATGTAATGTTTCCATTTTTTAACACTCTAAACTAAAGCATAAAGTTCTTTATCATAAGTGGGATAGTTACTTACTGCTCCTGAAAAATTTTCAGAGTGGTAGCAAACTGGTTTACCTCCTTGCATGAGTACTGCTCCCATGGCAAATCCACTTGCATCTGTCTCAATCTCAAATGGTTGATGTAGATCTGGTAAGGCCAAAACTGTTGTGGTGCTCAACTTTCCCTTCAAAGTGTTGAAAGCCTTTTGTTGTGGACCTCCCCACTGAAAAGTTGCTCTTGTACTAGTTAATGCATGCAATGGTAATGCTATATAAGAAAAATTTGCAATAAACTTTCTCCAGTACTGAACTGCACCTAGGAACTTCTGACCTCTGTGATTGTACTTGGCTTAGGCCAGTTTATAATAGCTTCGACCTTCGCAGGGTCTACTTTCAATTGACCACCCCCTACGACATAGCCTAAGTACACTAAGGATGTCTTAGAAAATTCACATTTAGACATCTTTACATATAGTTTTTCTTTTCTCAATACATCAAAGACTTTCTTTACATGACTTACATGATCTTCCCAAGTTTGACTGAATACAAGAATATCATCTAGATAGACTATGACAAAATCATCAATAAAAGGATGAAAGACATCATTCATGACTCTCATAAAGGTAGCTGGTGCATTACAAAGCCCAAAAGGCATAACCAACCACTCAAATAGTCCTTGTTTTGTCTTAAATGCAATCTTCCAAATATCATCTTCTGCAATTCTTATCTGATGATAACCACTTCACAAATCTAATTTAGTGAAATAAACTACATGTTTTAACTGATCAAGTAAATCATCAATTCTGGGAAGAGGATACCCGTTCTTTACTGTTATCTTGTTCAAAGCACAATAGTCGATGCACATCCTCCAAGTTCCATCTTTCTTTGGAACCAAGACAATTGGAGAACCACAAGGAGATGTACTAGGATGAATAACTCCTTTTTCCACCAACTCTTGAACCTGCTTTTTAATTTCCTCATTCTGCATAACTGATAAACGGCACATGCCGATATTAGGAAGTGGCACATCCTGCTGTAACTGGATTTCATGTTGTATATCTCTCTTGGGTGGTAACCCCTTCGGTTCCTGAAACAAGTCATCATAAGTGGAAATAATTTTGACCATTTCAGCTTTATGTTTTGGGTCACACCCCTTGAATGCCTCAGATTTATCATCTTCTTTGGCTTTTACAAGCATTAATACAAAGTTCTTACTTGAGTTGACCAATCTCTTCATTTTCCCAGCATTAACTAAAGTAAGATTAATCTTCACCTTATGTGCCCGTACAATGTATTCTACCCCATCTTTAAAAAGATGATACTTATTCTCCCCCTTATAAAAGATTGTTTTTCTGTCATAAAGATAAGGACTTCCCAACACAAGCCCACAAATATCCAAAGGAACTACATCTACTTCTACCTCATCAACAAAGTTTGCAGTGATAGCAAATCTCAATTTACACTATTTAGTTACTTGTAATTGTGCATCATTGCAAACCCATCCAAGTGGATATGGCTTTGGATGAGGTGTTGTAGCCAAATTAAGTTTCTTTACAACTTCTTCAGATATTAAGTTAACTTGGGAACCCGTATCAAACAATGTATCAACCTTAGTGTGTTTTGTTACAACACGAATGTGAAACAATTCATTTCTTTGCTTATCAACCTTAGGAGAAGATTCTTTACTTGTACTTGCACTAACATTAGAAAAGCTTGCATCAGAAGAGAGAGATATACCTTTCCCTTTACCTTGGATTCCGGTAGCAACAATCTTTGTCTCATCTCCGGAGTCAGAACCAAGATCATGTTGAATCACTGCAGTAGTCTTCTGCTTGCCGTTATTACCTCCATATCTTTTCAGCCTCAACTCAGGATGAAGCTTCCAACATCTTGAATCATCATGCCCCTCTTTCTTGCAATGGGAGCACATGGGTTTCTCACCCTCTTTCTTAGCTGTAGCTGTCTTCTTCCCTTTGCCTTTATCTTTGTCTTTGTCTTTCCCTTTAAACTTACCCTCGAACTTAGATGGCTTCTTGGAAAAATTATCACTAAAAGTGTTCTTACCCCTTGACTCTAAATGAGTAGCTTGAACAGACACCTCGTCTAGATTGTTGGGACTCAACATCAAAATAGTGTGCCTAAGGTAAGAATGCAAACCACCTATGTATTTAAGTAATGTCTCTTGGGTATACAAGGGAACATTTAAAGCAATAGCCCATTTTCTAAACTCATGAGTATAATCCTGGACATACTGCCCCTTACCTTGCCTAAAGGTTTTCCAATTCATGGTTAACTGTTGCATGTAACCTAAAGGATAGAATTGTTTCCTAAGGGCAGCAACAAACTCCATCCAAGACATATTAACTTGACCATGGTGAGCAATTTTTTCCTGAGTCTTACTCTCCCACCAGGTGAGAGCTATACCTCCCAACTGGAGAGTGGCTAATTGGATCCTAGAAGCATCTTCTACTAGGCCTTGAATCCTACAATACACTTCTACTTGTTGGACCCAATCATCTAACTTCTCAGCATTTAACTCCCCACACTATTTAGGTAATTCAAATTTCACATCTAGCTTAATAGCAGACCTAGAATTTCTTTTAAATGGATTTACATTAGAAGAAGGAGAAGGAGAAGGAAGAGAAGGGGGAGAAGAAGAAGAGGGAGAAGATGGAGGAGGAGTTTCTGGAGTTTTCTCCTCTGTGTCTTTCTGATCTTCCTGCTTCTTGTGCTTTGAAGAATCTCCCTTTTTGTGCTTCTTCTTTTCTACATAAAGTTCATCCACCATCGCCTTCATGTCTAGAAATAGCTTCTGGAAATCCTTGTCACTGAGCGCTAAACTTTTTCCACCTTCTTTTTCTTCCATCTGTGATGGTGGATTAGCTCTTCGTCTTTCGATCTTAGGATTATATTCTCCAAGTTCTCCTTCACCTCGTTGAAACCTGGATCTTGTTAGCATTCAATTTCTACAATACTAGCCACACACAAAGCTCTGATAGCAACTTGATCGATTTAGGATCTAGGACAATTGCTTTTAGAATGCGTAACGTAAAAGATAACTTAATACAATGCTTAATTGAATAAATTAACATAACATTGTCAAGATAATGAACTAAAATGAAAAAGAGAAGATAAAGAGGAGACAAATGCAATTGATAACGGAGTTCATCCCTAAGGACTACGTCTCTGGGCCCTTCTCCAACAGAGTGACCGATCCGATTATACTCCAAAAATAGTTACAATTGCTTCAAGACTATCTCCTTCAAGCACAACAGCATAACGTTCCTCTGATGTGCAGAAATGTCTTCAAAATCTCCTGAGCATTATCTCGTTCTCACCACCTAGACTTGGAAAATCCCATCTCTACCCCTCTTTTTATACATAAAATTTTCCTAAAAAGGCTTAACCATAAAATTAATGGCTTAACCAATTATTAAATGGCATAAACCCTGACACCATCACATAGATAGCATTATCCCAAAATTAACTCACCGATCACTGTTAGGTCAGACTTCTATTCTCTGAGCAATCAAGGCACTACTTCTCAATGACACATTCATGCCCTAAATCAGGTAAACCAAACACACTAGTTTCAAAACCCAAGATCCAAAACACTTTTAGAGACCTCTTAATGCCCATGTCCTCATATAAAAAACTCAGAATAACTTATATTGAATAAATAAGCAGTTTTTAGTTTGAACATTATCAAAAAGGATACTAAAATAGGCCTGATTTTCAAAGAATACCCCTTTGAACATTACCAAAGCACTTAAAACCTCAAAATAGTCATTAGACATAACAAAAAACTCCCAATTTATCCATTTTCAGGGATTAAAAGACTCCTTTTGACAATATATTGACAAACCCTTGTTTATAGGGTGAAAAACTCAAAAATCAATTAGGGTTTCCTGTATAGGCTACATGAAAACCTCAAAACCTCTAGCCAACCATTGGAACATGTCAAAATACATCTGAAAAGGAATTTGGAAACATCTTCTAACCCATGCGCTTGTTCTTTCTCCACTGTCATGTTGGAAACTATTCATTTTGACTGGAAAACTCAAATTTTCCTATGTAGCAGCAGCTCCTTCAAGGTATTCTTGCTTTTTCCTCCACTCACAAACATCAAAAAATAACAAATAACCTATCCCTAACCTATTCCACCAATCTACCTGACCCACATTGGTGGAGTAGTGTGGAAATGCCTTATAAGCTCTCAAAACTCAATGCATAGGATTTCAAACCGAGCCATAAGAAGAATGCTCAAACAAACATTAAATTTAATGGATTCCTTCCCAAATAGATGAAAAAAAATGGTGATTCCCCAACCTACTGGAAACAATCTAAATTTGAACCCTGAACTCTTGCACAGTCCATACAAGTTAAGAAACAAATGAAAAACACAAAAAATAAGCTAAAACAAGGAACCCTTCAATAATTTAATTCTTCCAGTATACAATAATCTCTTTGCTCGGCCTTTACAATGATTTTAAAGAAGTTTCCAACCATCAAATACCTCTTCATCTTCCTTGAATGACCTATGACTCATCCTTTTCCTTGATTTTCTTGATTTTCTTGTTTTGTCTCTTCACATTCCTTTTTCTCTCTTTTACATATTTAGCATTTTGACAATATTACACTTTGTGCTTTTTCATGCCTTGATTACATTTAATTTTGGCATACATAGACTTAAATACATTTTTGACAACTTATCCTTTTGAAGGCATTACATGACCTAGGTGCTCCTACACCACAAGCTATGGTCTCATGGTTTTTTTTCACATCAACGTGATTTGATTCACATTTTTTCACGTGAAATTCAACGTGAACCAGATTTTGTATTATGGAGCTATATTAAGCTGCCACTTTGAAAACCAATGTAACAATGATACAAAATAATGTTTGAGACTATAAGAAGGCATCCAAATGGCTAGTGTATTAAACAAATTCTTATGATTTACAAATAATGTTGATAACTCTACTCAGTTGGCTTTTTTTTTCAAAATCATACAAATTAAACCCTAACATCAATAGAATGTGTATATCAAGTTACCACAATTCAAGTTACTCAGGCCCATATCACCGAGACAATGCTTGAAGAATAGGAGGAATGGCCTATTTCAACATACTACACTCAAACCCTTAAGGGATCAATCTGGTTGAACATAGCTCAGAGCAATTATGCATGTTTGGGTGTGAAAGAGGGTCATGCCTAGCATAAACATGCCTACTCAAATGCATTGAAATTGTTAGTTTGGTCACATGAGTTGCAGAAAAAAAATTGCACCACCTTGCAACTTTCCACTGCTCGCATTTGACACTTTTTCCATCAACTAAAAAATGAACACCACGAGAAAAGAACTCTGAGATAACAAAAAATGAGAGAGGTTATTGTAGAGGGGCCCAACACAATTGCATAGGGTTAGATGAGAAGTTTCTAAGCATCACGGTGTCTGAGTAACCTCATGTTGAAGTTTGCAGCCATTTTTCCCTTTGGACCCTTAAGGGATCGATCCGGTTGAACATAGCTTAGAGAAATTATGCATGTTTGGGTGTGAAATAGGACCATTTCTAGTGTAAAAATTCCTATTTGAATGTGTTGGAATAGTCCATTTGGTTACACGAGTTGCAAAATGAAAATTGCACCACCTTGCAACTTTCCACTGCTTGCATTTGACACTTTTTCCATCAACTGAAAACTAGACACCACGGGAAAACCACTTCGAGATAATGAAAACTGAGAGGTTATTGTAGAGGGGCCCAACATGATCTCATAGGATAGACGAGAATTATATAAGCATCACAGTGTCCAAGTAACCTCATACTAAATTTTGAAACCATTTTGCCCTTTAGACACTTAAAGGATCGATCTGGTTGAATGTAGCTTAGAGCGATTTTGCGTGTTTGGGTGTGAAAGAGGACCATGCCTAGCATAAGTATGCCTATTTAGACACATTGGAATAGTCCATTTGGTCACATGAGTTGCATAACGAAAATTGCACCACTTTGCAACTTTCCACTGCTTCCATTTGACACTTTTTCCATCAACTAAAAACTAGACACTACGGGAAAACCACTCTGAGATAATGAAAACAAAGAAAGGTTATTGTACAGGGGCCCAACACGATCCCATAGGATTAGACGAGAAGTTTCTCAACATCATGGTGTCTGAGTAACCACATATTGAAGTTTGCAGCCATTTTTCCCTTTGGACCCTTAAGGGATTGATCCGGTTGAAAGTAGCTCGAAGTGATTCTGCATGTTTGGGTATGAAAGAGGACTATTCCTAGTGTAAACATGCCTATTCATATAAGTTGGAATAGTCTGTTTGGTCACACAAGTTCCAAAATAAAAGTTGCACCACTTTGCAACTTTCCACTGCTTCCATTTGACACTTTTTCCATCAACTGAAAACTAGACACTACGAAAAAACCACTCTGAGATAACAAAAACAAAGAGAGATTATTGTAGAGGGGCCCCACACAATCCAATAGGATCAGATGCAAAGTTTCTAAGCATCACGGTGTTTGAGTAAGCTCATGTTGAAGTTTGTAGCCATTTTTCCCTTTGGACCCTTAAGGGATCGATCCAGTTGAATGTAGCTCGAAGCGATTTCATGTGTTTGGGTGTGAAAGAGGACCATTCCTTGTGTAAACATGCCTATTCAAATTCATTGGAACAATCTGTTTGGTCAAACAAGTTGGAGGATGAAAGTTGCACGACTTTGCAACTTTTGACAAGGCAAAAAGACACCTAACCTTCAAATCTTGCTTCCAAACTTTTACCAGACCTTGGTACACTTTATTCATCTTTATTTTGACATGAAAAAAGATAAAACACCTTC
Source organism: Sequoia sempervirens (assembly GCA_007258455.2). Classification (NCBI taxonomy): domain Eukaryota; kingdom Viridiplantae; phylum Streptophyta; class Pinopsida; order Cupressales; family Cupressaceae; genus Sequoia; species Sequoia sempervirens. Next base: position 11,522 of record VDFB02264258.1, on the reverse strand, counting down.
TTACAACACTTTTTAATCAAATTTCACAATTGCTTGCACTAGAAGACCAAATTTGCTTGTAAGTGCTAAAACACTAAATTAGGTGTAACATGCAAACCACAATGAATCTTTACAGGATAAATACATTTTAGGGTACCCATTTTGGCCATTAAAAGCATACATCATTTTTAGATACACTTATTTTGGACCACATGCCTATTGTCCCAACTTCTTTGCTTCTAAAAAATAGCCCATTTTAACAAAGAAAGTAGTCTTTAATCATCACCAAAATACCAAAAAACCTCAAAAAGTCTTTTTCCATGTGTAAAAACTCTCAATAAACAAGTTTCAAGATGGAAAATTCCCAACAATACACAAAATTTGTAAACCCTTGATTATAGGGTGAAAATCACAAAAAGCGGTGAGGGGTTCTAGTATTTCACTCTAAGAAACCTCAAACACTTCGACCAACACTTGGATCATGTCTTATTATGTCTAAAAATGCTTTTATAATCATTTCCCTAGACATGCATTCATTATTTCTTCCATACCCTGCATAAAACCCCCATTTTTGGATGAAAAACTTAGATTTTGGCTCTATAGCAGCAACTCCACCTTTGCGTTCTTGACTTCCCTGCACAAAATGACTCACTCAATGATATACCAAACCTACAATTACACCATCTCTCATATGAAATAGGCCTTCTAGGACAATGAACCACAAAACCCCCTATTTGAGGCTATTACCAAGGGTTTCATTGAAACTCATGCTTTCCAACCTCCTTCAACTCTTCCACCTTACTAAACATGTATAAAATCACTTGCACAAACTTTAAACAACATTACATATCCACCTCTATACTGATTTCCTCAAACCATCATGCAAAACCACCATTTTTCACTTGAAAACCCTCACAAACCCACCTAGGGCATCACACTAAAATGCACCAATGAACACCTCTACATAAATTATACCCATACACACCTAAACCTACCTATTATGATCCATTCCACTGAGTTATAGTGACCATAGAGGGTGGAATGGATCAAATCCTCATTTTTAGGGTCTTCAAACTCTTAACACAGAAAATACATAGTCACATTTGGAAAAAATCCTCTAAAACTCTCAATACCTAATGAAATTCACTCAAACTTGATTCTTATGAGGGATAAGACTCTACTCTAACAATCCGCGTGCATTGGTGCTCCTTTAAAGACTGTATAGGTCTGTACAAGGCATGAATTCGAACTATTATAGAGATAAAAAAAATGTTAGAAAACAAAGCTTTTTGGTATTTTTTCAAAAGTATGATTGCCAACAACATACAATGTTCACAAGGAATTTTTGAAGGAATATCAACTGATGCAAAGCAGGGTGGAGGAATACAAATTCAGACTTAAGAACCAAGAAACCAAATCAGGTTCATATATCTAATCTAGCTTCCATAAGGTCAGCACTATAGTCTTCCAATTCACCACTAAACAACTAAAAGACCAATTCCTTAAAGAGAATTGTAAAAATATCCATTGATCATCCAAATAACATTCATACTTCATCAAGAAGATAGATCCAAGCTTCCACCTAAGATTCATCTGCCAAAGCTTAAAGAAACATCATGGTATCATGCTCAAGGGCTACAAGAACTAGCCCAATTTTACAAACAAACCCACCTATAAACTTCTTGTCATAACAAGATCTCCTAGATAGTCACAAATTGTGCTTCAAAACCACAAATTTTCTAGTCAAATACTCTGTACAAGTCTGCTAACTTGCTGCTCCAACAAAACCTCATTTTCTCTCCTAAAATCTAGGGTTTCTCCAGATCTTCACTCAAACAGCCACAATACACAAAACAAAAACATAAAACATGTTGCCCTAGGTCTGCTCTGACCTTCCAACCCTTCCTAAACTCAATCCCAACACAAATCCATGAAAATACAAATTGAAACCGGCATTTTCACATAGAAACTTAACATTTTTTGCCTAGGCATTGTAAGAATTCAGACTTAAAGAATCCCCCTCACCAAGAAACTTCATTCCACACCTAATATACATGCATGCAAGTCTTTCCACTGAGTCACATGGCTTTATAGTAGGTGGGAAGACAAAAATTACATTTTTTTAATCACAAAACAGTGATAAATTTGTTACATGGACTGCTACAAAAAAATCAGTATTTCTCCCTCCAAAATGAATATTGGAAGCTCTAAATGGAAGAAAATGGAAGCTAATTCACAATAATACATGAAAAAATGAATGATAAATCATTCTAAGAATGTATGGGTCCGTACAAGTGAAGGAAACTCTGAAAATACAATAAAATCAGGAAATACAATGAAAATAAAAAATAAAGCGTTGAAAACTCTGAATCAAACATTAACCAAACTTTCTATATTGAATAATTAGCTTTGAATGGACTTAAACTAGAAATTGCAATGTCTCTTGATCTTTCCCAATTCATATGCTTTCCTTTTTAACTTTTGTCTTTTTGTCTTCCACTAAAATTGCTAATTTTGGCTTTTGGTAGTTTTTACAACTTTTGCATTTTGCAATTTTTTAATATTACTTATGCAACTCTTTAAAGACTCCTTCCTAAGACTCACATTACATGATAAATGGTCTGTAAATCCCTTATTTAACACAAATAACCCTAAAACACTTAAATTACAAGGTTCACCACATGAATCCCCTTATTGATCAACTTCTTTACATCATGACTCAATTGACCTAAGACATACAAAAATGGTATTGAATCCTTATTAAATGAAATATAATGACCTCAAACCATCTAAGAACACCCTAAATGATCAAATGACCAAATAATAGAAACCATAAGGGTTCAAGTGTTAAAAAGATGGAGTTGGTGCTCCTGCTTTCAAAAGTATGATTGCCAACAACATACAACATTCACAAGGCCTTTTTGAAGGCATATCAACCTCCTCAACCAACTACAACCACTTTTCAACTTATTTTACAAGTGTGACCCTTCAAATTCTAAGTATTTACAAAATGACAACTTTTGGTTTGACAACATTACATTGTTATGTTCAACTTTTGACATCTTGATGTAAATGACTCCATACCTAAACTAGTGACCTTATGATGGCCTCCTTACATAATATTGACCCTTACATTATGAATTTACGTACATTTTCACATTTAGGCCATTCAAGGCTTCATTACACCAAATTGAAAACATGCTAACATGACATTGCAACTTCATATCCTACCAACCCAGATTGACTTAAAACACTTCCTAGTGGTCCTTGTGACCTTATTACAACATTCTTCATGGACTACAAATCAAAATTTACCACTTGACCACCTTGTGGCCTTGATTTTCCTTGGTGCTCCTGCACCATGAACACCCTACTATAACCCTATTCCACTGATCTACAAGCCTAATTCAGTGGAGTATGCTTTATTTCTTTACTTGACTCTCAAAACCTCAAATTGAAGGTTCCAAATTGAATTTCAGAAAATGTGTTGTAACAATGGAAAAAATCAATGGATTTTCTTCTAGATGGACTCAAAAGAAACCTAATTCTTTGTATTATCTTAATCTACAAAGGACAAGGCCTAAATCTACTATACAGGCAGTAAAATCTAACAAAACTAAAAGAAAACATAGAAATTTATGAATAGAGAACTTTTATTGCAAGATTTCATTCAAATCGGAGTTGAGATTTGTCAAGATCATCAAAATAAGGATGTTGCACTGATTTTTTGGCTGAGATTCTCTTTGATGGCTCAAAAATCAACATTTTCTGCAAGGAGGGACCAATCAATTTTTACTAGTTTAGTTACAGATACACAAAGGAAAAGAATAAATAGAAATAGCTCATCCAAAATAGATGGAAGGCACTTACAAATAGGAATGGCAGTCTCTCAACTTAGTCAGTCTTGGTCATACATCTTCACTGGGAGTTCCAAGATACCTATTGCACACAACACCTCTCATGAATAAAATTTCTTGAAATTCAAGATGCTCTTATAATGTCTATGTCGTAGGTGGTCATGATAAGGTTAAATTCAAATGAATAACTTGAAATTTCCTCATCAAGCTTCGCACAGACTTTTGTAATGGCCTAAAATCATAATTGAGATTTGTCAAGATCATCAAAATAAGGATATTGCATTGCTTTTCTGCTTGAGATTCTCTTGGATGGCTCATAAATCTGCATTTTATGCAAGGGGACACCAATCAATGTTTTCCTAGTTACATACAGATACACAATAAAATAAGATGATAGTATTGGCATCAACCAAATTGATGTGGATACAAGTATAAATTAATAAGAACCATTGTGCATATACTTATAAATTAATCCAATGAACCATCTAGGTCTGCTCTACTCTTTATTGTGTCAAGTATTGCCTCATGGTCAGACTCACAGACCTTCCACAAGGTCTTCTTCAAAGGTCTACCCCCATATTTGGTCAAATGAGCATTGGATGCCATGACAAGGTTTAAGTAATGAAGAATCTTACAATGCATGTCAAATTCCTCAAACAACCAATGTTTAACACTCTTATGTGGGTACCTTCTTAGCCATATTCTAGTAACAACTGAGCTTGTAGGGTATTCAATGTTTTCTCCATCTATAATTGGGGCTTCCAATTTCTTTTTTCCCTCAACACAATGACACAAGTAATAGTCTATACCCTCTTCATTGTCTTCATTTTCAATAATTTCATAAACATTCCCTGCATTTATATGTGCGACATATCTCTTGAAATTAGTCAACATTACGAATATAGTACAAAGTAAGATAAAAATATGGAATTTCAAATACTAAGCAAGTAGATATATTACCTAGTTGAACTAGATCTGATACATGGTCAAAGTCGATTGATGATTCCATCTATGTTAGTTCCAATGCCATTAGAGGGCGATACATGTGAAGTGGGCTAAGATAACTTGTCAACCATTTTTCAACCCACTCCATTGACTCACAATCATTCCAGGCTTGCATTGTACATGAAGAACAAAAGCACGCCATCTTACATGTATCGATACTCCATGAACCTGCATTTGAGCTAAGGAAATAGTGCAACTCACTTGATCCTATTAGTGTACAACAATCCTCATATGGTGCAATGTTAGTATCATCCATCAACCAAAAAAATCTACAAACTGAAGATGTACCTTCATTACCTGGACCCATTGAAGCATTACACCACTCGACGATTGATCTTGCATCTGTCAACTATGCATTGTCTTTATACTTTAAATTTTCTCGTGCTAATGCTCTTTTCAAGCATTCTCCTACACCATCATGCTTCCCCTTTCCATGTCTGGGCTCACAAAAGTTACACATATGTTGAACACGTGTAGTGAGATGCATCCTGCACAACCAGTAGAACATGTGCACATTCTTGAATTGTGTTGCACAGTTATCTAACCATATTATATGCCGACTGTATGATATGCCCCTCTGAGCCAAATGATTGTAGACCATCTAGAAGCAACCTTGAAAAAAATTTGGAGAATGTGTGCAATCATCACTAATATAAAAGTGATACTCCCTCAATACCTTCCTTTCGTCCTCAGTACTTTCAGCTGCATGTATGAATGCTATGTGCACAAATATTGAAACCTGTGTGGAGTTGTAATATTGTGACTGCACCTCACATTGTAGTTGTAGAGTGTATTTCTTTGCAAATTCAACCATCGATACTATGCTTCCAAGTGGAAAGGTGTCCTTTCATAGCTTGAATTGTGTGTCCAACCATTGGGATCTATGGGTATGCCTTACATACTCATACACTAGATTCTCACAAAACATGAACATGAATTGATACACTAGAATCTTCTGAATAACCAACTCACACCTTTTTGCTTCAAACCCATCTTTTGTAGCATATGCCACTATTTTATACTTCCCGAACTCTACTAGTTTTTGTCCCACCTCATATATGCTTTCCATATGTTGACATACTAGCATTTGTTGCAAGCCACCACAATGCTCACATGAACCAGCCAAGCATGTTGTCCTATAGAATATTTGGCCATCCTCTATTTCACATAAATTTTTTGATAAGAACTCTCTTGAAGATTTTGGTGGGGCTTCTATGTCACAATCCTACAAAACATCTTTAGTATGCAAATATAAACATATAGAACGATAAACATCATAATGGTTAGAGAATTCAATATGTAGTTTACAACAACAAGTAGTGCGTGTGTGATTTATTTTTACATAAAATGTTTAATCATTTCAAAAAATCTTTGAGAAATACTAATTTGAGGATAATCATTTTGAAATTTATGAAAAAATTGGGTTTGAGTCTTATCCAAAAAATGCTTTGGATGTGGCTCACGGTTTCGACTACCAATTCTCCTTCTTACGACATCCCTTTGATTTGGAGATGGCCTTATATTATTCTTCCAATAATCTTCAATTAGTGTTCTCAATGCTTCAACAACTTTTTTATCTTTGTGTGGTAGTCTCCCCGAGAATTCCCATAATTCATTTGAATCAGTGCCCTTAATTATTTGCCACCTTTGAACGACTTTTGATAAAAAATTTCTACTAATTCCCATTTGTTCACTTGTATTTTTGATGAGGTGAGATCTCTTTGTTTGATAGCTTACCAAATTTGATGTAATGACATGTCAGGTGACATTACTATCCTTTGAGTATGTCTTACCCACACTGTCATAAGCATCCATTAGATTCTTCACAATAGTCTTTTCACTTGATGCATTCAATGTTCTCAACCCAAGAGTCTTCATGATGTTTTTGTACTTTAAACCCCACATCATTTGAACAAATAGTTGACATCTTGCAGTCTCATTTAGCCTTTCAAAGAACATTTGCCAAATCGTATCAGCATATCTTCTACAAGTGTGTTCTGGAATCTTACCTTCCATGTCCTGCAAAATATCCTTATCAATATTAATCAATAACTTTGGCTTTCTATGCAAAATTATAGGTGGTGTTCTCTTAGGTACATACATCTCAACATTAGCAATTTCATCAATATTTAATTGAGGTGGGCTAGATTGCGTACCTTCGAGCAAGGGTGGAATAGAAGAAATACCTTGAGGTTTATGTGGGGATGATGGCATACCTTGTTCCTCAACTCTGAGTGATGATGTACTCTCAACTTCAGATGTGGTGGATGGTGTCCAACTATACTCACTTGTGGTAGATGGTGTCCCTCCATATTCACTTGTGCTTAATGGTGTCCCTTCGTATTCACTTGCGGTAGAGGGTGTGTCTCCAACTATGGTATCTGTATCTCCCCTAGCATGACTCTTTCGCATTCATGCCCTTTGTGCTTCCAATTTATTCTCTTTTTGATGGTTGAGGTTCCTCTTCAACTGGATTGTTTTCATCAATCGTTCCCAATTTCTGCTTTTCATGATATTCCCTCATCCATTTTTTCTCTTTATCTTTGAAGGCTTGGAGCTGATCATCTATTAGTTTTTTTCCTTTTAACAGTTCATTTCTTTTGGCATGATGAATAATTTTACCTGTGCAAAAAGTGCTAAGTTGTCAAATTAACTAATTGAAAGCTTTGGAAGCATACACAAAGAAAGTCAATGAAAGATAGTTTGTATAATTGTTTGACAAAATAACTCAATGAAGGCTTTGGAAGCATACACAAAGAAATTCAATTGTTAAATTTAAGAAAATGCCTCAAAGAGATGTGGTTTAAAAATTTAATAGGAAAGTGTATTGAATTGTGTGATTTAAAATGTCCATTGACAACGTAAGGTTGTAATATGACAAACTGGTGCAGGAGCACCTAGGTCATGAAATTCCTTCAAAAGGATAATTTGTTCAATTTGTAATGTTCAAGTAAATATGATGAGTGAAGGTCATGAAATGATGAATTTTAATGTATTTTCACCATGAAATAGGTCACTAGGTGATATTATTGAAAAGTTGCTTTTTATAACAAAAGTTATCAATTATTATAAAAATGTAAAATTGCACAAAAGCAAGAAGGTGAAGAGTCTTTTTTGTGGAAGGGAAAGGATGGGTTGATGAAGATGAAGAGGAAGTTATTTCAACTGATTTAGACACCTTTAAAAAGCATTGTAAGCTCGAGAAAGGCAAATCTTGTATCCCAAAAATACATAAAAATTAATAAAAAAACCTCTGCTCAGTTATTTTGGAAAGATTTTCTATTTTTGTTTTCAGGTTGCATAGTGATTCAAGCATTCTAATATTTGATTCTTTTCATGGAAAGAGACTTCTTTCATTCTTGAAATTTGTAGGAATTGTAATTCAAATAATCAACAATTTGAACTTAGTTTCCTAAGTCTCGGTCTGTGGTTTCCTTAGAATTGTTTTGAGAGTCTAAAAAGTGATTCTTAGCCATTCCACCGATGTAGGGATAGTAGGTCGGTGGAATGGGTCATATTTAGTGTCTTTTCAATGTGAAGATGTGTGGAGCAGGGGTAAATAGAAATAAGAAGTCGGGATACTATTGCATGAACAAAATTCTGAATTTTCTCATTCAAAAAAATGGTGTTTTCAAGTAGGGTTTGGGGAAACAACATGTAGAGGAGCTTAGAAATGATTTCAAAATAATTTGCAGACATAATGAATCATGTTTCAATCTTTGGGCAGAGTAGTAGAGGTTTTGCAAATGTTTGATTAAAGAAACCCTCATGGTTGGTGTGTTTTCACCCTATAATCAAGTGTTTACTAATTTTGTGTATTGATGGGCGTTTCCCATATTGAAACTTGTTTATTTGTGAGTTTCTACACATGGCCTAAGACTATTTTCAGGTTTGGTGGATTAGTGAGTAGTTCTATGATGACTTGCTTTGATAAATTGACCTATTTAAGGGCTTTTACTAGTAGGCAACATGTTGGTTCTACTATGTTTTATGAAATAAGTGTATAAACTTTTATAGTATGTTGAAAAAGATCAAAATAGGCCTGAGTATTTGTATTGAGATTTTGTAAATACTTTATGATAGAAAAGGAATCACCCGATTAGATGGAATGTTGGCCTACTAGAGATATTTGGCATTGTTTGCTAAAAATAGAGAATATGTAGAAACAACGAAAGGAATGTTGTTAAGTGCTTGGGAGTAGTCTCATTTGTGATGCCACAGTTGTGTCTATGCTTGGTAATTTTTTTAAGGTAGAATGTGAAAGATTTGATTATTTGGGCATATGTTTCCAATATATGGCAATGGTGTCTTGAATGCAAAGTAGCCAAAGTGTGTCTATATTGATATATTGGAATATTACAATCAAAAAATGATGAAATTGGTATCTTAAAGGTCTGGTGATAGTGTTAAACTAATGTTCTTGTTGTTGTTACAAATGGTGTTTAAGTGAAGATAGAATGATGGATGTGTTGATTTGAGCAAAGATATCTTAAATGGCTGGGATGATGTTTGATTGCAAGTCTAAGGAACAAAGGTGTTTGATTGTTTTTGACTTGAAGGGGTAAATTGAGTTGATGAGTGATTGTTGTATTGTTTATGACAAGAACAAAGTTGATTCTAAAAATGGTTTGCTATATGGAGATGGTGAATTGGCTACTAATAGCCTTATAACTTGAAATGAAATAAATGGATTTTGGTTGAACAAAAAATAGTTTTGGATGAATTTGACAAAGTTTTTATAAATTGATCTTCTCCTGATTTGATTTGGGAAGGAAGTTCCCTAAAGAAATGATGTTGTTGAGTGGCTTGGCAATTTGATATTGCATCACAAACAAACAATTTGATCAACATGGAATAAGCAAAATTAAAAAAATGAAAGAAATCCATAATAGAATGAAAGAAAATGTACAAATATTTCACATACCTAAAAAATAAAAGTTTCAAATGGAGGAGTTCTACCCAATTATGTAGCCTTTGCTTCTTCCTTCCTCAAAATCCTCAAAAAATTGACTTCTTCAAAAGCTTGTTCCCCTCCAAATTTCAATTATCTATCAATTATCACTGTAATTAAAACTTGAATTGATATTATATTCCTCTCAACATGAAAACTCTGCTATTTCATGCAAAGGTGATGGAAAGAGCATTCAAAAGGTGGTGGAATCTCAAAATCATGCATGCACACTTCACTCAATCACCAAAAAACTACTTTTTGTTGGAGCACATGCAAAACTAGGAGAATATGCAAAATGTGGGCCGACATCATGGGTATATTGTGATTTTTTACCATTTTTAGTGCAATAAAAAATGTGCTAGTGTTATAATGTGAATGTGTTATTTAATCCTAAATGGACATATCTCTACTAGTTAATAATGCGCTCGTGTTATGATAAATTTGGTTTTCTTAAGCTTTAGATGGTACATTTATAGGGTAGAGGATTAAGGGTACTAGGGAGAGAGCTAGAGGGAGTGAGAGAGAGAGAGACCTGAGAGAGGGAGATACTTGAGAGAGAGATAAAGAGGAAGGGAGTGAGAGAGAGATAAAGGAGGGAATGGGTAAGGGTAGAGGGTAGAGGATTTATGGGTGAAGATTTTAAGGTTTACAATTAAGGTTAGAGGGGAGAGAGATAGAGGGAGTGACTGAGAGAGAGAGACCTAAGAGGGAGAGGGGGTAGGAGGGAGAGGGTTGAGATAGGGAGAGAGAGAGACCTAATAGAGGGAGAGGGGGCAGGGAGGGAGAGGTTGAGAGAGAGATACCTAAGAGAGAGAGGAGTAGGAGGGAGAGGGGCAGGAGGGAGAGGGCTGAGAGAGAGAGACCTAAGAGAGGGAGAGGAGCTTGGAGGGAGATGATTGAGAGGAGAGAGAGAGGGAGAGAGAGAGAGAGAGAGAGAGAGAGAGAGCAGGAGAGAGAGAGAGAGAGAGAGAGCTAATAGAGAGAGAGGGAGTAGGAGGGAGAGGGTTGAGAGAGAGAGAGAGGCCTAATAGAGGGAGAGTGGGTAGGAGGGAGAGGGTTGAGAGGGAGAGAGATACCTAATAGAGGGAGAGGGGGTAGGAGGGAGATGGTTGAGGGAGAGAGAGACCTAAGAGAGGGAGAGAAAGTAGGAGGGAGAGGGTTGAGAGAGAGAGAGACCTAAGAGAGGGAGAGTGGGTAGGAGGGAGAGGGTTGGGAGAGAGAGAGACCTAATCAGAGGGAGAGAGGGCTAGAGAGAGAGATACCTAAGAGAGGGAGAGGGCTGGAGAGAAAAAGACCTAAGAGAGGGAGAGGGATTGGGGCTGAGATGGCTGAGAGAGTAGGACCTTAAGAGAGGGAGAGCGAGCAGGAGGGAGAGGCTTGAGAGAGAGAGAGACCTAAGAGAGGGAGAGGGGGTAGGAGGGAAAGGGCTGAGAGAGAGAGACCTAAAAGAGGGAGAGCGAGTAGGAGGGAGAGGGTTGAGAGAGAGAGAGATACATAAGAGAGGGATAGTGGGTAGGAGGGAGAAGGTTGAGAGAGAGACCTAACCGAGGCAGAGGGTGCAGGAGGGAGAGGTTTGAGAGAGAGAGATACATAACAAAGGGAGAGGGTTGAGAGAGAGAGAGAGACCTAACAAAGGGAGAGGGAGTAGGAGGGAGAGGGCTGACCAACTCTCTCCTACTCTCTCCCACCCTCTCCCAACTTCTCTCCCACTCTTTCCCACCCTCTCCCAC